>JAOPJO010000154.1:12295546-12314034 GCA_027123675.1 Molva macrophthalma
TGGTTAAGTGGGACCCGGGATTGGCCTGGTCCAGCACCACACGGCCTGGCATGGTAGTACAAAGCTCTGGGAAAACAGTCGCAGGACTGTATGTATTTGTTTTTTAATAATTCAATCATTTAACATCAAAAAGCTGCATTTTACAGCCCCTGCAGAGGATAAAGCTCTGGGCGGGCGGCTATTTTTTTTCCGGTGGGATGTAAATAGATGAGCTTTAAGGTCATATAGGATCCAAACTAGGCCCTTGGGGCCACTATGTTCTCTGAAGAGACGTATAAATATTAAAATATAATCTATAAATAAAATCCTGCTCAAGAGATGTCGATGATCATCTAACTGCTGAGTGGTCAACTGAAAGGAGCACTTGGCATACTTTTTATATGGTTCTTTATATTAAGCCCCCTTCTATTAAGTCGTTTTTTCAGGGCTACGGTAACAGCTGTTTAGGTCTATATCTATAAATGTTGGCATATCACTGCCAAAAATCGCGAGCAAAAAATGACTGCACACGCATGCACAACTAACACATCCGTGCACACAAATTATTATTGCAAGCCTTTTACTAAATTTACTTTAGAAGCATGTCATATTTGTTGAAATTCTTCTTACATCCCGACACCATAACACTTTGCGAGCAGGAGAGCTAAGACAGCATTTGTGGCAGTGATATGCCGCCATATCTATACATTGTTTTCTTTGTGCCTAAAGATCCATAGATGAAAATATATCGCCTACATTCATGTAGGCTAACCTTATTTACACAATGTATTTTTCCGTTAGTTATAAACCACGCACTGCTCTACAGCACCGGTTCCTCCCTCTGGTCCGCGGTGCACGGCTCCTGCCCCTGCTCTGCTTTCTGGCTGGCTGAGCAGCTAAAGCTACGATTGGCTGACTAACTTCACCTCCCAGGCTGTCCCTGCCTTGTCAGCCCTGGCCACGCTAGGTAGCGCTAAGTGACTTTACCAGGGCCAACTGCCCTGGAATCACACTAATACGCTTTGACAAGAAGCTCCACACCACCTGCTGGAAACATGGCCGCCAGGGCTCCTCACAGCCTCCTGGTCCTCTGTGATACGCTGGGGAAGCCAACGCTGGCCCTCCCTCTGATGCAATTTCTCCCCTGCTAGCGTTACGACCTGCATTTCTCTGCCCTGTTCTTTCACTGCTGTGCCACCCTAATCACCCCATAGGGATTAATCTGCGTAGCTCCTTACTCCTTACTCTCGTTCGCTTCTTTTCGTGTCCCCCTCAAGTGGCGTTTCTTCTTGTCATACACCTCGCAGGATTGGCCTTACGGGACGGAAGATAAATGTATGTATGTAGGGCAGCCAGTGATAGGGAGGGATATGAATTGTGGACAACCAGATAGTTGAAAGGATTGCTGTTCAAAATCGAGTCGTCCGTCTTGGCCTGTGTTATCTAAGCTCAAAGAGAGTGCATGTGTGTGCATGGTTTTGCAGGGCACCAGTCAAAAGATGTCTTGTGCGGTTTATGTTTTCCCAGAGCTTTGTACTACCATGCCAGGCCGTGTGGTGCTGGACCAGGCCAATCCCGGGTCCCACTTAACCAGGATCCCAATCCCTGGGATCAGCACAGCCACAGACAGCTCCCAGGCATCTGTCAGGGTGAGTACATAATAGACATGGCCACAGGATATCAGCTTCTCAACATGGGCTTGTTTATACAAAGTCATTCTGATTCATCCTGCGTCTCCTTTCCTTTGTCTGTGTTCAATTGAAACCAACATGAAACACTTTTCTCTGCCACATGGTTAAAAGTATGGTATCGGACATGTCCACGATACCATCATGTCAAAAATAACATGTAACTTGTACATAACATGTGCTGGTCATTAATGCCTTTGTTGTTGTCCTTTCAGGGGAAAGTGATTCAGAAAGGCCCACTGGTCTCCCTGGGAGATGAGGACTTTGTCCTGAAGGCCATTATTGAAGGTACTGCATTGATGCCAACAATGGCTGTCCATTCACTCGGTACAGCTACGCTCTAAAGATAAAGGGATTACACACACACATACGTACAAACACACACGCATGGCAATTCAAAGGATCGCCTGCGAACAATTATGTCTTACCTCTATTGTTTTTTTTCATCAAAGTTGTGTTTAAACATGGTGCTTACAATCAATGCATAGTAGCTAAGAGAGTGTTTCAGAGGAAATAGGTAAATTGCCTTCAATCAGAACACGGGTTCTTCGTCGCAATCTGGTAGCCGTATGGTACAATAGCGATTGTTTGGCTTGGTGTCATCCAATTCTATTCGCCTTGACCTTTCAATAGAGGGGTCAAGTTAAAAATTATACAATGGGTTCTCAAGATATCTACCTGTTTGTGTCTCATCATGTTTAGATTGTCAATTTTGCATGGGGTTACATTTTACATTCGCTCCTGTATGGAGCTGTCTGTGGCTGTGCTGATCCCAGGGATTGGGATCCTGGTTAAGTGGGACCCGGGATTGGCCTGGTCCAGCACCACACGGCCTGGCATGGTAGTACAAAGCTCTGGGAAAACAGTCGCAGGACTGTATGTATTTGTTTTTTAATAATTCAATCATTTAACATCAAAAAGCTGCATTTTACAGCCCCTGCAGAGGATAAAGCTCTGGGCGGGCGGCTATTTTTTTTCCGGTGGGATGTAAATAGATGAGCTTTAAGGTCATATAGGATCCAAACTAGGCCCTTGGGGCCACTATGTTCTCTGAAGAGACGTATAAATATTAAAATATAATCTATAAATAAAATCCTGCTCAAGAGATGTCGATGATCATCTAACTGCTGAGTGGTCAACTGAAAGGAGCACTTGGCATACTTTTTATATGGGGTTACATTTGATTTATTGATTTATTTGGAGATTTTGCCTAAACCTACCTCTACTAAAACCACTCTATATTTGCTCTACTTCTCTTTATTTGCATATATATTGACCCAGGTACTCATCAGATGTTGTGCTATAGGGCTACCAGCTACCAACCTACCAACACTAGGTTGTATTCAATCTAAAACATGACATTTATTACAGGCGGAAATGAAATCTTCAACTTATGCTGTGTTCTAGCTTTATTCACTCTAACCCAGTAGTATCCACATTAATTATATCACTTGCACGACAATCTCACAGGCATTATCATTACTTTGGTACCAAGATAACTTCCAAGTGTTGGAAGTGTTAATAGTTTGTTTAAAAACATCTACACTATATATTTCACAATTGCAATCTAAAACAATGTAAACAGGAGTTCTCATACAATAGCTGATAAAGCTGATCGTATTTAATACTTCAGAGTAAAAGCCCCTTGGTTAATTTGTCTCTCAGAAGAAGAGTCGGTGCGAAGCTCGTCACCAAGAAACATGTCCATCAATGTGATCCTGTTTGGAGGGCTGGCCAAGGACTTCTCTGAAGCTGTCAGTCGTGGGGTAGGATATCCACTCTCTGCTTTTCTAAATGTTTATGAAAGACTTCCTCTCCTGTCCAGATCAGGAAACCCCTTGTCCTGTCCAGGTGTAATATTGATATGATAATTCTCAACTGATTATTATGCATCTTATTACATAGTCTATTTGGAGTGGTGTACCCATAGGTTATCTAAGTTCTTCTTACACTCAGTGATGTGTAAACACGGTTGGTACTGCTGTGTGGAATGGCTGTTAATTCATCCTCAGCCTGGTAGTATGTCAACCTTTTTAATTCATTAATGCATTTTATGTAGAACCATTTTGCTGGTTGTTAAAGTAAGATGCTGTATGATCCATGACCAATACATTTGTTTTGCGTCTAAATGTTACCTTTACCGGGAACACAATTAGCTCTGCTGTCACCACTGCATTTCTCTGCAAGTTTTATGCAGATCCAATAACAGCCCAAACTATTTGAGATAACAACGAAATGAAGATTCACAAAACACAAAATTGAAGATTCTTTGTCCTTTTAGGCGCAGTTGTGGGTTAATTAACTTGGCCCACAAACAATAGCATTCAAAACATTTCAGGATGATTTTTCATTTATTTAATAAAACTAAAATAATTAAAAGAAAATATCTTGTCTGGAAGTGCATCATGTCTAAGCCAGTTCCCTAAACAGGACTTCAGAATAAGGAAAGATTGAAGGCTGAATTAATTATTAAATGTCATGTGTTTATTTTTGTTTTAGTACAGAAGGACAACCAACTGCATTCATGTTCAAATATTTTGCTGTTATTCCTCATCCCACTATATCAACATCATACTATCATCTTCAAAAATGGCCTTATTACCGATAACTGTTTACTGTGACCATCTCTGTACTCTCAAAGAAAGTCTGCTGTAGGCTCATGGTGCTGTCGGCTAATCACCAAGTAGCCATCTTAACGGCACAAACTGAAGTCGCCCACACCACAAACAAAGTGGTGCTCGATGTATGAGAGCTACTGCTGTAGCCACAGCATTACCACCCACGTCTCCTAATTCGGGAAGTCAACAGTCTGGGCTGCATTCCCTTTGACACAAATTCCATTCTCCTCAGACAGGACCACACAAATAGCACATTGTACAACAACAATGTCTTTCATTCAGAGCAGGTTGTTTAGACCAGGAGGTACAGACTAATCCCTGGCCCTGTTGGGTCAGCACAGAACCCTCATAGTGTTTAACACCTCCATAGTACAGACTAATCCCTGGCCCTGTTGGGTCCACGTAGCACCCCCATAGTGTAACACCTCCATAGTACAGACTAATCCCTGGCCCTGTTGGGTCCACGTAGCACCCCCTTAGTATAACCCCTCCATAGGTACTGACTCTCACAACACTGATGCCATTTTCGCATATAAACTCCGGACAATGTCCAGAGAATCAGGTCCAGGTCCATTAGGCCCATCATTTTCCAGAGTTGCCCTTTCACACAGCAGGAGATTGTCCGTGCCAGACGTGTTCTCACGTACTGGAAATACTCAAAAACTTAAACTTCAACTTGGCTTTATTGATCCCTTTTGGATAACTTCCTCAAGGAAATGTTATGTCCAGTAGCTTACAAGAACAAGAACAATAAACTCTTAGAAAGTAAAAGTAAAGGTAAAAAATAACAGTAGACAATAAACAATAAACTCTTAGTTAACTATAAAAAGTAGGGATACGAATAAAAGTAGAACAAGATGAAGAGTGTCCAGATATGTATTTGGGTAGATTAGATTATTGTTATTATTATTATTGCACAGTGCTCCACTCCTTCCCTTCTGTTCTGTCCTTCCCTTCTGTTCTGTTTGAGGCAGCGTTTTGTTTACAGCCCATCCAAGATGGCGGACGTGACTACCGATGCAGTCTGCAGAAAGTATGGGTGGTTTTAACTTTTGACTTAAAATAAAGAGCAATCATCTGTTTAAAAAAAAAAAAAAGGAAAACCCCATGTTCTCTCTACAGCACAGCTTGCAAAGCATCCAAGTCCTGTTCTGCAGACAGTGCTGAAGAGAGCGGTATATACAAAGCAAACACCTTTTGTAAAGTACATTGCATACAGTGTATTTAGTCAGCAGCATCCCTGACATATCTAAGAAGACAGTGTTCTCCTGACGGTGTCCGGCCTAATGCGGCCAAAGAGAAGATATGCAATCACAATGTAAAGCATCTACATAAACTAGATTATATAATTTATTATAGACTGAGATATTCTGACTGTAATATTGGAAATTCATGTCATGCACTTATTGGTATGAGTCTTAGTAGTATAAATATCGTTTTGGTTTTAATGGGTGATGATGGTTGACCAGTCTGGTAATGGCTCTGGGGTTGGAACACACAGCTAATGTGTCAATTTCTGGTTCCTCTCTGCCACTACTCTGTAAAACTGCAGATCTTGTAAAGCTCTGCTCGTGGAGGTCCAATTCTGTTCTAAATAGAAGAACTGGAGCAGGGATTTGCTATCACACAGAGCTATAGATAATTCTGTGACTCTGTATAATGTGATTACTTTGACTATCTGCCCTCCTTCTGAGGCTGTGTGTGCTGGCACTGGCAGGCTGCTGTGTATCAGGCTGATTCAGGGCCAGGCACATGACACACTCCACACAAAAGAGCCGCACAGTATATTCAGCTGTCTTTATCAGGGCTGGTTTATTACAGTGTCTTGGTTAACAACTCCTAGGCTGCAGCATCTGCTACTTCAATCTGTCATCTCTCCAGGATAGCCTGTCTTTATCTCTCTGCTACCCTCCTTGATCTCTCTATTGTCTAATTCCACTGCTTGCTTCCCAAATGACCGACCGACCGACTGGCTGGCTGGCTGACTAAATGGCTGGTAGATTGACTGGCAGGCTGGTCGGCTGGCTGGTTAGTTGGCTAAATGGTCGGTTGACTTGGAGGTTAACTTGCTAGACGGCTGGGTGATTAGCAGGCTTATTTCTTGTGCTGTTCCAGGAGGTGGTGGTGGTAACTGGCTTTACTGTTGGCAAGTCTCCCACGGCTCACAAGGACCAGCTCCACCCCTGCAACCTCCTGCTCTCTGGAGACGACGCCTGCCTCTACGTAAGGAATGCCCCTCCCCTATAGCACTCAACATGAGCAGAGCGTAGCGACGAGGCATTGGCTGTAGCGTTAGGGTACTACATATTCTTCTTTTTAAAAACATGCATTTCAGATAATTTACAGAGATGTGTTATTCCAGCATTTGTATTCCCATTAAGGCATAATACACTTTAACCCTAACCCTGTTCAACACGGAGGACTTTTGCACAATTGCACTCCATCACAATATATACAGTCACAATAACAATTCCTGATAACCGTCTCCTGCTTCTCCAGGTGCTGCGCTCCCTCCCTCCTACTGTCAGCCGATCTCCCGCAGCGTCCAAGAGGAGCTACACCTCTGAGGTCAGAGTCTGCCACCTGATTGGCTAGAGATCTCTTGGAATCTGTCTCCAGATGTCGGAGTTGGGGGGGGGGGGGGGGGTATAGCTTTCAGGAGACAAAACACATGGGGTGTATGCATGAGTTTTGTCCTGTGTTTGCCAGCACTTATTTGTTTGTGCTTTAAGCAATGCTAACTCAACATCCTCTTATTTGAATGGAACGGTTAGCAGCTAACGGGAACAGACACACTCTTTGTAGCATCTGCTAAAGGAGGCCAGGTATATGCTGAGTATGCACGTTCCCCTTTAGTTGAATCCTGCTGCGCACATATACACACATAAACACAGACACACACAGGCGCTGTGCAATGCTATTAGTCTGCTGTAGTTGACAGGCCAGATGGGAAAGTTGGAACAAAATATCCATGAAACCCTGATTCTTAATACATTCAATTTGTGTTGCTGAAATCGACTTTTTGCCTACTGCTGTAATAAAGGAACTGGGATCATCCCTGTACAACCACAATCTTCTGACTGCTGACCAGTTTAACCACAGTATTCTACTGTCGGGCACTGGGAGCTGCCCAGTACAACTATTATTTTTCTGATGGAAACTGTGAGCTGCCCAGTACAACCAGTCTTTTACTGATAGAAACTGGAAGCTGCACAGTACAACTGTCTTTCACTGATGGAATCAAACTGTGAGGGTCTTTGCCCAGAAATAGATAAGTTAACTACTTGCTTTCCACAGTATACAGACGTGTGTCCCTTCAGTTGATCAGTCAGAAGCAGGGCTTTATCCATTGTATCCATGATTTAGGTCTCCAAGTCTGCCAAGGTTTCCAAGTACACGTACGTACCACTCAACGAGCTGAAACCAGGAGCTGTGGTCAACGTGTATGGGGTGGTGGTGTTCTTCAAGCAGCCCTACAAGACCAGAGGAACAGGTGAGTCACCCCAGGAGCAAAGGCTTCCTCAGGAACACCTGCGTTGGTTGTTCCTGCATGTGGCTTGTGTTGCACATGCGGGTCGTACCTGGAACAGCCTGCCAGTGGAACATAACATCACAATATGTTCATCATTTTGAACAAAATCTTAAAGGATACCTTTATTTCTTTTTTCTAATCAATTTGTGATTTTTTTTATTCTACCTCTCAAATTTATCTCTTGTTATTCAGCTGTTTGTTACTGTTATTTTAAGCAACTTTCTCATTCTTGTTTTTTCTATTGTATTTCACTGCAGTACACAGTCACTTTATGAATATTGTTTGATTGACTGGGTGCGGGTCATCCCGGGCTACCTGTACCATGTCTCACCTATGTGTCCCACCTGTGTCATCATGGACCTGTTGTGTACTTCCTCCGGGTCTAACGATCCACTCCCCCATGTCCCAGACTACTGCTCCTCCCTGAAGATCACAGACCAGTCCAACCAGAAGGTTGGGTGCAACATCTTCTGCGAGAGGCTAGAGGACCATCCGAAGATCTTCCAACTGGGTGACATCATCCGCATGCATCGGGTCAAGGTACTGCTTAATCATTTATAATTCTGCTTTGGTCCAAAGTGACTTGCAGTGGATTTGGATACATGTCATGAAAGAGCAGGTAGGGGTTATGCCCCTTGCTCAAGGATGCCTTTCGCCTAAGCTGCATACATTGGGGATGCAACTCTACCTTTCTGGCTGGGAGTGGAACATGCTAAACTATCCTCCTGTTACTCTTTGTTCCTCCAATTCATCCTCTTCCTCCTTGTTCCTTCTCTTTTTTCTCCTTGTTCCTCCTATTCCTCCTTGTTCCTTCTCTTGTTCTTCCAATTCATCCTCTTCCTCATTGTTGTTCCTTGTTCCTTTTCTTGTTCCTTCTCTTGTTCCTCCAATTCATCCTCTTCCTCATTGTTATTCCTTGTTCCTTCTCTTGTTCTTCCAATTCATCCTCTTCCTCATTGTTCCTCCTCTTTCTCTGGTGCGCTAGACTCAGGCGTTTGGCGGCTCCATCAATCTGCTGAACACCTTTGGCTTCTCGGTGGTGACCTTCGACGGGCGTCCAGAGAGCACCGTGGTTCCTCGGACCTCCAGCAAGTCGTTCCACTTTGAGCCGGAGGATGAGAAGACCGTGGAGGAACTCCGTTCCTGGGCCGCCAACCAGGACCTTCTCCCCACAACCCCCAGGATCCACCTGTCCAGCGTCCAGCCCCAGTCGTACTTTGACCTCACCTGCCAGCTGCTGTGGAAAGCCCAAGTTGATGGCACCTGCATCCTGCTGAAGGTAGGACACCTGGATCGACAACTCTAACACATCCAAACGTAGTACTGTACTGGTTCCAGGTTATGGATATTGGGGAAGATTCACATTGAATACCGAAAGCCATACTAGCATAATTGAAAAACATGTATTTCAATTAATTGATTTGTCTATATTGATGTACTTTATGCATAAATGCATGTCTTTAAAGTAGATCAATCTTTATATGTCATTGATTATATTTAACCAAAGTCCCCCAAAAGGCCTTATCTGCTGCCCATATGAGCTGTCCTTGTTTATCTGAAAACCACATTTACTGCCATCTTATCTTGTCTTTAACTTATCCAGGTTGTTTTTACCTTTTGGGGGGGATTTAAATATAGGACAATGTTCAATCTTTATCTGGTTTTAAGTGTTTCTTATTTAACATTTGAATTTCAATAACAATAAGCATAATCAGAAAGACAGGAACAGTGTTTCTTTCTGGGTCACTCTCCCTCCCCCTCATTATTTTGGTTTTGCTCTATTTGAATCACCTCATTCTCTCCCTCTCTGTCTCTGGCTCTATTAGCCGCTGATGGATTTGGATTTAAATGGCTCATCAACGTCACACATAGTGGTTAAATAAGGGGCCCTTTAAACCCACAGGATTAAACTTTTAACCACCACAACAGCCTGGTAGTAATGGCTGCTCTGTATCTGCAGGTGTGGGACGGGACCAGGTGTGCTCATCCTCTGCAGGATTTCTCTGTGGAACCGTCGGCCATCGAGGGGCCCTCCTCGCTGTCCCGAGAGAGGACGGACCTGGCCGTGAACATCCTGGTGTTTGATAACCACGCAGAGATTGCCAGGCAACTCAAGGTTAGAGGTCCCAGCATATGTGGCTCGTTCTGTGTATTCAACCCATGAAATGTTCTTTTCAAACCATACAATAAGATAAAGTACCTCACACATCACACACATCACACTACATCACACTCCACTGGTCTGCTTGAAGGCCATGGGAAGCTGCATCGTCTGTCGCCATTTTTGCGAGGGTAGATCTAATGGGATGTGAGATATGGCCTTTTCAAAAGGCCATATAACCACTGGTGGCTCTTGAGATTTGCTCCCTTTTTAGAGATTAGGACATTCGGGACCAATCTGCATGATTGTGGAAATGGTGGTAAAAAGTTATCCAGGAGGACATGCAGAAAAGGTGGTGGAATAATAACAATCCAAAAATCTGCAATAACAATAGGTCTCAAGCACCTCTGGTGCTTTACAGCTAATAAGACGGACAATAACAATAGGTTATTGAACCTCAACCTAATGATCCTGGTGTTTCCTTAACTCTTGTATGTATGGATGTATGGATGGATGGATGGATGCATATGGCCTTTTTCACCATAACTACATGACCACACACCTAAGTCTTGCATGCTGTTGTGCTTGTGTTTCTTTTCTATTGCTTGACAAAAAGCATGAACTTAAAATAGAAATTGAGTATTAAGAAGCCCGAGCACTAATGGATCTGACAGTTAAAATATTGTTAGTTGTCTGTGATTTTAACTTCCTATGGCATACAAGGCTGAGAGGTTCTTGCCAAGTCAACCATTTTGTCAATTTCTGGGTTCAATTACATTGATTGGTTGTGATAGCCCTATAACCTGCAGCTCTCCAGTAAATAGACTATGATTGGTTTAAATGGCACAGTACCAGGAGATTCCTGCTGAGCCTGTAATGTGCTTTCTCTTCGCGTCTTGTTTTTTTTTCACTTTACCTTCTCTTTCCTTTCACAACTTCATCATATTCCCAATGTTTTGGTGTTCACCCCCAGGCTCCAGGTGCTTCTTAAAACACTCTGTTTGTTAGAAGGCTGACAGTTGTCTCTTTGTTCTACCAAACACTGACTCCTCTAAGAGCACCTCAGACGCCTACTACTAGCAACAACTGACGGCGCTACACACCTGGTCTCTTACTGTACAGTTCATATTCAGTTGGTATCAAGTTAGTATATATTTGGTATGTTTACAGTTGGTATGCAGTTTGTAAGTAAGTATGCAGTAAACATACAGTTTGTATACAGTCCGTATACAAGTAATATGCAGTTAAAGGAGCAGTAGGCAAGATTTAGAGGAAATTCCACTAACCGACAAGAATTTGTAAAGACAAAAGGCAAAAAAATGTCCCCCTGGCCTTTGCCCCTCCAACCAAACAATATCCAATTGCTTGTGCACACTAAGATCAGCGTAGTTGGGCAAAGAAAGGCAACCAGGTGCATGACTTTGTAGATAATTTTCCTGATTGGTAGCTACAAAACTAGCCCTGATTGGTTGTTTTTGGCTGAAGGCAGCTTCAAACACAGTCATAAGGCACCAGGTAGTTTGATAATTTTGACTTAATTATTTTACAGAAATGTTGCCTACTGCTCCTTTAATATACACTTATATGGTATGCATTTTATATACAGAACATAGAAATCATGTTTTTTCCAATAAGAAAATGCCAATTGCTCATTGCTCAAACAGATAAGTACCTTTGGTGGCGTAGACTTCCAAGGTACTTTTTTGGACAAAACAAAAGGCATTACAAGAGAAGTGATCACCTTAACCTATCCTAAGCTATCCCAAGCTGTTGAGTATAGTCCCACTACTTTCAACAGAGAGCTAAACACACGTAGCAGGTACTATTATAATCATCATTAAAATGCCCGAAATTGATACCACAGATGCTCTTCTGGCAAACCAATAGGATTAATTAGTATTAATGAAATTCAAAAGAGCTCCAAGGGTTGCTTCACAAATGCAGAGCCACACTTTAGCCTGTTGATGTAAAGGTCAATGGGCAGGACAACAGACTGGCTCATCTCTCTTCCCCCACGGCTTCTTACTGGTTCTAACCACTGGTGCTGGGCTAAGCATCATGGCCTACCAGAACCAGAAGGGGCATCATGGCCCACCAGAAGGGGACATCATGGCCTATATAAAGCCCTAAAGCACTGCAGTCTATTGTCTATGTCCAAGTTGTCCACTATCAGTGTTGTTTTTTCTGCTCTCAATTATACAAAGAGGCACAGGATGCAAGCAGTGGTCATGATATTTCTATATAGATATACAACATATGTTCTTTGTATTTTTCCCAGCATAACTCGGATGTTGATGAATGACACTAATAACCACAAATGTTCATTCTGTCGTTTCAAAACATAAATCTGGTATTGAAAAACTTGCGGAAGCGATATACTGTCGTTGACTGATGTATTGTTAAAACTTGATGATGTTATAAAAACTTGATGATGCTCTAAAGCAGTCCCCTGCAGTATGGCATATACAATATACAGCAATATACAGCCCCCTCCCCTTCCATTCCACTGTCATTTGACAGAATGATTTAGAATGGACCATAATACCAAGCCCCATCTTGGCTGAGTCCGGTAAAATGCTCTTCATCTATCTTCATCCCATCTTTGTGCTTCTGTACACACTCCAGGAGCCGGGGTCCTGCTAGACTCCAGCTCTGTCATGCCTGGCTCCACCTTTTTAGATGAAACAAGCCTCTGGTGCACTGTGAACCGAATTGGCGTTGATATCCAATCTGCACTGGGTCATCTGGTTCAGGAAGCCCTTGTAATTGTTTTTTTTGTCTTTTTTTTTTTGGGGCGACTGTTTCAGTGATTTGGCAGAAAAGTTTGGCCTCTTTGATACAAAAACGTAATGTTGGCATTCTTGATTTAATTAATTTAATTATTCATGGTCATTAATTGATTTATGGAGGGCAGTAGATGGTCCTTTTATTTGTGTGTCCTCTCTGCTAGTTCACTTCTGTAGCAGTCAGCGATGAGTTCAGAGCAGCTGGACTCAAGAGTCCTATGAAAAGAGGAGCAAGGAAAACACTGGGCAGTCAGCGCCTTATGACATTCACATTCAGCAGTATAGAGATGTGTTTGTACCAATGCAGCTTTGTCTCCTGCGTTTTCTCTTTCTTTTGCGCTCTCTGCTATTTCTTTTCACTGTCTCTTCCTCCTTTCTCTCTATTTCCCTTGCACTCTTTCTTCCTCCCTTGTTTCTGTCTTTCTTTTTCTCAGCTATCTCTCTGGCACTCGCACTGGTTCCTACTCATGCTGTCTTACTGGCTCTTGGCTATTTTCCTTCTTTCTTTCTAAGCTTTCTTTTACTCAGTATTTCTTGCTCAGTTTCTCATGCTCTCCATTTTTCTCTTTTTCTTGCTCTTTCTATCCCCATACTTGCTTCTGCGACCGTGAGAACACTAAGCCAGAAAAACAGGACCAAACTAACAAGTTGAAATTAACCACATGGGCAACACTGTTCATTCTACTGCGACTAGAAGCCCAGTAAGCAACAGATATTTAGTTGGAATTACCTGTTTTTCTTTCAATTGTTTGTCCTGTCTCTGGTCACACATTAATGAAGCATCACACTCTGTTTAATCCCATCCTGATATCCTGTTGTAGATCTGACCTTGATCTTTTCTAAATGTGGCCTGAGGTCTGCTTAAGGAATGAGACCGGCCAGAGTTCAGACAAGTGTAGTAATAGAGCTGTTTGAACTGGTGCCAGACGAGCACTATCTTATCGGTGCTGCTACGGTTGGTCATCCATGCCTCTCGTCTTTATTTCCTGAAGAAAAAACAAGAGATTGAGCATCACAACAGAGAGGGAGAATGAAAGGGACACATTCTGTATCTGAACATTGGGGCTTAGCCTCAGGTAACCGACGTGTATGTGTGTGTTGTATCAATCTTCCCTGGGAAAATCCCAGATAATATGTGGCCCCGGAGCCAATACCACACATGTACAGCGCCACGCGTGGATAAGTGTCTTGCTGTAATTCAGTAAACGGTTAGTTTGGGCAGGATGGATCACTTCTTTAAGCTTTATATTGGTTCTGTTCACCCTGATCCTCAGCAAGAGGTTTCTTCAGGACAAAGCCCCCCACTGTGTGACTAATGCCCCAGCTAACGCTCTCTCGAGCTTCCTACTGCCAGCTGTTTTGTGTGTGTGTGTGTGTATGTGTGTGCGTGTGTGTGTGCGTGTGTGTGTGCGTGCGTGTAAACCCAGCATAATTGAGCGTTAGGAGAAGCAATGAGGCCTGGCACAGTCTGGAGAATTTGAGACGGCGTTTAAGCAGAGTTATCAAGGTGCACCCACGGCTCGGGTTGGGTACCAAACTTGGTACTTTTAATGGTACCGACCAAATTACGTCGATACTACTGAGTACCAATTCAAGATAAATCAACCAGTGCCAATTTGGGTACCTGAAAGGCTGAGAGTGCATCTGGTGGGTGAGACCGTAGGCTAGACAAGGTATAGAGTGAAAGATAGAGGGCTGTGTTCAATGGGTGCGTTCCAACAAAGTCAGGGCAATGGAGAGCCGAAAGCGGTTGCAAGTGTGGTTGTTCACACTTTTCCAAACTGGACGTAGACGATGCTGGCTGCTGGCTGGAAAACACATCTCACCTGAGTTGACACCTGGTCAAACACAAAATATATATAAAAGTTGAGGAGTTCAACATGTTTGATAGCCCCACAGCTATTGTAAGCACGCCCGCAAGTGCAGAAGTTAAACCCTCCATGGACGACGAAACTGCGGCATCGACAACTTCGACATCTTCAGGTAATGAGCTAGTTGGATAAGTTGCTGTGGGAGATGACTGGGCTTTTTCACTGTCTTGCACTGGTTGAGGTTATCTTAGCATTTCTTTGTATGTCTTAAACCTTAGTATGAAACCAATAGTACGTGAGTTACATATTCAATACATTTAAGTCGCATACGGTTTCACTCATATATATTATGGTTGTAACTATTATCATTAGTTATCAGCTTGTGAGTCATGTTATTTACATTCTTGCTTGTGTTGACAGGTCACCAGGTCCAGATCTAAGGAAGGATATCACATGGGCTTCCTCCGAGAGCAACAACAGCGTTCTCACACTATTGTGACAGGCTGGAGCTTGTAGGGATGGGTTTGGGAGGGGAGAGGGAGGTAGGGAGGGTTTTTATTTTGTATGGTGTGTAAAAAGTTCTAAATAAATAACCTTAAGATTGAGAAGTTTTGACTTGTTTTTTACAACTGAAATTACATTTTTGTTATAACAGAGTAAAGTACCGAAAAAAGGTACCGGTACCAAATTCCAGGTACCGGTATCGATTCAAATGTGAACGGTACCCAAGCCTACCCACATTTGCCTACTGTTCACTTTTTATATACCATCACCACCCCCATTACCATCACCATCATCACCCCATCTCCCTAATTGGGGGTGCTCTAAAATGTTCCCAGAGTTAACTAGGAGCTGCCTCTAAATGGTGAAGATGGAGCCAAACATCATTCCTGTGGTCTTACTCCTTACACACAGCATTTACCCCTGCACAACAGTGTTCCCCACACACTGCAGGGCTGACTACTTCCTACAGTGTTCCCTACACACTGCAGTGCTCACTACTTCCTACAGTCTGCCCTACACACTACAGTGCTCCCCACCTCCTAGACACTGCAGTGCTCACTACTTACAGTGCTCCCTACGCCCTAAATACTGTACTATCCACTACCGATTATACAGGTCCCTACTCCCAATACACCACATTGTTCCCTACTCCCTGTATACACAGTGCAGGGTATATCAGTGAAAATACTGCCCTGTGATGTCCTCACAGGCAACACATAAGTCACACCGATGTGTTGCTGAACACATTCTGTATCAGCTGATAATCAAAACTAGAGTAATGAAACATGGGCAAACTCTCCATCAGCTTCTGTCAAGCGCCATGGTTTCCTACGTCTACTTGATACTGAACATGTTTCGCACCCTGTGGTTTGGAATCACAGTTTGAATTAACATGTTGGAGCCATGTGACATGTTCTGGTCTCCTGCCTGGAGCCATGTTCTGGTCTCCTGCCTGGAGCCATGTGACATGTTCTGGTCTCCTGCCTGGAGCCATGTGACATGTTCTGGTCTCCTGCCTGGAGCCATGTTCTGGTTTCCTGCCTGGAGCCATGTTCTAGTCTCCTGCCTGAAGCCAAGTGTTCACAAATTGGCTGACGTCACACTATTTGAGACTCGTAATTCTGTCGTTATGCAAAAGGCCTAGCTATCATCTCGTATTCACTAGCTTATACAATGGCGACCAATAGTTGCTATGTTTGGTAAATCTCACATTGTGAAACAACCCTCCTCCCCCCCCCCCCCTTCCTTACACATTCACCACATGCACAGACACACATTCTGTCTATCTCTACTGCAGTCTATTCACCCTCTATTCATCTCTCCCTGAACAGGAGGTCTCTCTCTCACTATTGCTCTCTCACTTTCTCTTTCTCTCTCTCTCACACTCCCTCACTCACTCACTCACTCAAACCAGTTTCCGATTTTTGTCCGATTTGGGGAAGTCGTGACCCACTCTTCCCTCAAAGGCATCCATCCAGTTTAGAGGAACGCCACCGCAGCAGCTTGTGCTTAGTACCACAGCACCACCTGCTGGTTTAATGTTCTGCTGTAGCAAATCAGTCAATCGAAATCCATATTACATTTTATTTTTATTTTGTGTGTGTGCATGTTTCTGTGTGTGTGTGTGTGTGTGTGTGTGTGATTGTGTGTGTGTGTGTGTGTAGCCAGGGGCCTACCTGCGGATCTTTAACCTGCATGCGACCACAGGAACCAGCAGTGTTCCGTGTAGCATTGGGGGGTCAGGGCAGAACCAGCTGGCTTTCCACCTGCACGGGGGCACCTCCTACGGCCGGGGTGTCAGAGTTCTGCCCGATGACAGCCCCGACATCCAGGAGCTCAGAAGGTACAGGCTGAATTTGCATCTCCCTCATCTGAATGTGTGTACATTTATGTAATGCATATGTTCTGCAAATCCTCACTATGTGAGAGTGGGAGTTTTGGTGTTTGTTTTTATTCAATATTGAATTTAGGTGCTCTGCTTCGTATAGTTTACCAACAGCTATTTGCCATTCTCTCCACCCAGTGAAACTTATGGAACTGCTTGTTCCCTTCTCCTGTAGTTGAACCCTAGATGGACGCACCTTTCTAGCCTCGTGAGACCATCCTAACATTCACGTTTCCGTTTCGCAATGAAAATCAGTCTTGTTCAAACATCTTTTGGGCGCCGCCATTGTTTTTTCACTCGGCAGACGGAGACGCTCCTTGTTCGTCATGAACTGAAACTTCCTCTCACGAGTGCTGATTGGTCCTGGTATTTGGCCATTTTTGGAAAACGCTTTCAATATGATCAAGGCCCGACTGATCTCCCAAAACAAACAGAATGTGAACCCGCGAGATTGGGATGGTCTCGCGAGACCGGCATCTTTCTACTGTACTTGCATTGTATGCCTCTCCACAGTCGTTATCCATGAAACCTTTGTATTTTCTAGATGTACTTGTGGATGTATGTTGTGTGTGTCTTGGTCACTCTTGGTTAGAAGAAACATGACCCATGGCCATACTTCATTAAACATCTACTCAATGCTTACCAGAATGTCGGCCTGAAACCTTTTCCCCAGATATTATACCTTAAATAAACAAATAATTAACTTTGATGACCCTCAGGCAGATTCATTCACATTCGCTCCTGAATTAATTGTGAGCTCTTCATCTTCCTGTTTCCTCTGTAACTGCAGAGTGGTGGAGTCCTTCCCAGAGGACGACAATGACTTTAATCTCAACGATTCAGTCATCATGGAGATCTGGGGAACACCTCCAGAAACCCTGGGTAACACATATTTGACATACCACATACATGTAACATACTACATACCTGTTACATACCACATACCTGTAACATACTACATACCTGTTACATACCACATACCTGTAACATACTACATACCTGTTACATACCTGTAACATACTACATACCTGTTACATACCACATACCTGTAACATACAACATACCTGTTACATACCAAATACCTGTTACATACTATATACCTGTAACATACTACATACCTGTTACATACCACATACCTGTTACATACTACATACCTGTTACATACCACATACCTGTTACATACCACATACCTGTAACATACTACATACCTGTTACATACTACATACCTGTTACATACTACATACCTGTAACATACTACATACCTGTTACATACTACATACCTGTTACATAAAACCTACATGTTACATACTACATACTGTTAGATACCACGTACCTGTTAGATACTACAAACCTGTTACATACCACATACCTGTTACATACTACATACCTGTTACATACCACATACAAGTTACATACTACATACCTGTTACATACCAAATACCTGTTACATACTACAAACCTGTAACATACTTCATACCTCTTACATACCACATACCTGTTACATACCACATACCTGTTACATAAAACCTACATGTTACATACTACATACTGTTAGATACCACGTACCTGTTAGATACTACAAAC
>JAOPJO010000154.1:12488387-12513868 GCA_027123675.1 Molva macrophthalma
CTCCCTTCAGGCCTCACTCCAAAGCCACTCCCCAAAAACACATTGCTAGCTTGCTAGCTTCAGCAAAAGGTCTACCTAGCGTTGTCGAAAGCTCCGGGCATGTGCACTGACTGTACGGGCAGAGTGTGCGCAGGTAGCCGGTAGTAGGTGGATAGAAAGACAGGTAAGCCATCCAATCATTTCATTTGGGCCAAATTAAATGATTGGACAGGGTTATTACAGGCCACAGCCAAAGATACCGGATTTTGTAAGGCATTTGATTTATTGATTGCTGTCGGGATGTAAAGAGAATTTTAACAAATATGACAAAAAATACTTCACACAATCACACAATGCGCAATTGGCAATACCAAGCTTTTCTAGTCGTTGTGCTGTTCAGTGTAACGCGTGTGAAACGCTGAAACCCAGCAAGGGCCCCTGGGAATGCCGGCCTCCCTGTCTGCAGAGAGGTCATCTGAGGTAGGCTGAGGTGGGGGGTCTGGAGATGTTCTTCCAGATGTGTCTGCCAACGCCTGTGATGGCAGACAGGCTACCTCTATCTTGCTGCTCTACAGATAAGGAGGCCGTAGCTCAATGCGATAAGCCCAAGCCCGAAAATAAACTTAAAATGTTCTTCTTTTAAATGTGAGGGCTGTTTCAGGATAGCCTTCACTCCCCTTTCGTTGTGGATAACTGCTGTTTTATTGATTTTCCGCGTACACAGATTCTTCTGTGGCCAAGGCGTAGATATTAGGGGGCGGTTGCCATCCTTTGCAGGAAAATACAATAGTATTTGTGTTCAGTGGGTGTTTGTTTTTTAGGTTTCTGGTTGCTTTTGGTTACCAAAATATGATCTGCACGACATTCAATAACGATGGGCATCTCGGCCCTGGAGCCCCACAACATCATAGCATGAATCTGTTTGGATTGGCATCATACAAAACATCAAGCTGGTCCAAATTATCTTCAGTCTTCTTTGGTGCTCTCAGCCCTGCGAAGCCTCAATTTCTATGAAATCAAATAAAAAAGAAAAGTTTCAATGTTTTTTTCCCTTGATGCAGGAGCAGTTTCTGAGAGCACCAACTGCTAATTTCTGTGTTTATTGAGCAATGTCGAAACATTGAGCAACAGAGGTATTAGTGGCCACGCTTAAAATTAGTGGGTTGCTAATTAGCGGTGATGATATGAGACTGTTGAAGGAACTTACTAAACGTGCTACAACAGTTCATTAAAAAACAATCGATCAAATTATTGATTGTATTGTGTTATGTTGTCCTTGCTTTCAGACTTCATTCAGGCTATGGTAGGGAGTCTATATTTCACGTTTGTTAAATTAGTATTAGTTGTTGATAAAAACAAACCTTTAAAAAAATCGGAAATCCTATGTTTTCCTGGCATTTATTATGGGATAGAAAATGATTTTCGCCTGTGAGGAGAGCTGTTTATAGTTTCAAGGTCAAACAGAGCATGTGGATCCAGGGCAAATTGCTCCTCCAGACCCCATTTACATTTTCATCTTTTCTACTAGTACTATACTCCTATTTTTTCTGAACTGTTGTCCTCTTATAATCTATTCGGGGAAAAACTCAAAATGCATCTGCATTAAGAGCAGTTTTGTACCAAAATAATCGATTTAAAGCACACAAGAAAAGTATTTTATTATTTGGTATTTATTTATTATTGTATTTATTGGTAAAAAAAAATGTGCTTCTCAGTCCCAAGTCCTTCAACCACGTTTCAGTGCAGCTTGGCGATTGGATGGCCAGTAGAGTCCTGGCTAATTACCAGTGGAGTCGGTTGCCATGTGAAATGTGATCTTTGTGGGATGACAATATGGCCATTCATTATTCATCAGAGCAGGGAGCCAGTTGCAGATTAATGGGCAGAAACCACCAAAAGCCAGATCCTTTGGTCCGATTGAGAGCCGTGCGGGCCGGGCTACTGGTTAAGGACAGGTCAAGGAGAATAAGAAAGTACAAGATTAAGAGGTTGTTTTTGACAGTATTTAGATATATAAACCAACTCTCACTCTTTTTAGATCAAGGCTCATGGTTATGTTACATAGTAGTTACATATCATGTTCCGTAGAGGCAGGTTTGAAGTAAGGTCATAGGCCTGTGGTTCGGCAATTGATTTGTGTACCGCTAATTATTATACATTTTTTATATATATTATTTTACTTTTTTTTTTAAATATAAACAGGCTACCACCATGTAGGCCAATAGGTCAATATAATGAAGGTTATGATTTGAGGTTTCCCAAAGAGCATGGTTCTGCTCTTGGGGAAATCTTGGCATTATTGGAAACACTATTTTTCTGGACATCTCCTACACACATTACAAATGAACACTTTTTATGTGCAGTGAGAATACCTAATGCACAAAACAAAACTCTGAGTGGAGCCTACGATGCATGGACCAGTGAGAATAGGGGTTATGCGCTACTACTACAGGGATACATGGGATAAATGTTATTTGGATTCCTTTAAATGTAATGATTCAACACAAACCTACAAAGCAACTCATTGATCGCCGGGAGTTAGCTTAAGCTCCGGCATCTCATTTCCCGTGATGAAAGAAGCCTTCACCGGAAATTAATAATAGAGTGTGTGTTTACACTGAGCTGAGAAGAAGGCCTGTAAACTGGAGAAATGGCCCAGGCCAAGCTCAAGACTTGGCAGACAACCATGCCAGGGCCATATTGTGCCACCGAGCCTACATCACAATTTGCACCAATGGACGTCTGCCTGTTTGTTTGTTTATTTATTTATCAGAGCAGATGGTGTGGTTCAGCCGGTGCCCCTTGTGGCACTCGCCACAAAGTCGGGTCTCACATTGAAACCAGACACAACCTAGCACAGGTGCTTGTCCTCCAAACTGATTACACTGTAGGCCTGGCTGTCGTGGAGGTGGTGTTGTAGTGGACGGGCTGTTGGGTCATCTACGTAGAGTTGTGAGATTGACCAATAGGAAGGGGTTTTTAGTGCCTTGTGTGGACTGCTGAGTGACACACTCCTCAGGGCCTCTCCAGTTACCTGCCTTCCTGTCTTTCTCAGAAAATCTGAGCTGTGTGTGTGTGTCTGGGGGGGGGGGGGATATATTCTGGATATATTAAAATTTTGGGTTTCTATGAGTAAGCGATGGTTTTGTATTTTCTTGCGTGATGTTGTTGTTTTTTCCTTCCTTTCTCCATGCCCTCCCTCCCTTCCTCTCATTTGTTCTTATCCCAAAATGGATTCCCTGCGGATAAGCTACGGCGGACCACAGGAGTATTTGATGAAGAACAGACTTGAGCTGAGCCTCATGTCCGTTGCTATGCTAGCTACAGGTCATGCCAGACTATGACCTCATTTGAAGGGCTTAATAATCCGACAACCTGAAGCTTCATGTTGAGGACTAGGCTAACTGAACAAGAAAAGGCTACAGGAAAAGTTGCACAGAAGTTGCAATAAACAAGCATATAATTGATTCAGATTCCAGAGTTTGATTGTAAGGAGTGAACTTTAAAAGCAATTGGTGTAGCCTCAGGAGAAATGTGCTACATAAGAAACCCTGTGAGAGCGGGATAAGTCGGGGGGGAAATTGACATTTTTATTTCGA
This sequence comes from Molva macrophthalma, assembly GCA_027123675.1. Classification (NCBI taxonomy): domain Eukaryota; kingdom Metazoa; phylum Chordata; class Actinopteri; order Gadiformes; family Lotidae; genus Molva; species Molva macrophthalma. Next base: position 12,491,966 of record JAOPJO010000154.1, read on the forward strand.
TTTTTGCTCCTTTGAATTGAAAAAAATAAATTAATTGAATTGAACTCTGATAAAATACTGATAAAAACAAATGGAGTTCCCTCCCTCTCCCATCTTAAAAGCCTTCCCAGTAAACCAAATGTCAACACAGTGGAGCCCTGATTGTTGGACTGCACTTAGGCTACGCGGCCCCTGCCAACTGGAAGGAGCCAGTCACGCGAGGGTCGAAAACAGAACCATGTGTGGGGTTGTAGTTAGCTCGTATTAATACCCAACCACCCCTTTCTTCTTCACTCACTCCATTCACTTTTTTTTACTTTTTTATACAAAATTACAGAGCCATCATATTAACTTTTTTGGGTTTAAAGCAGTCTGGGAAAACTAGGAAATTACATCATTGAGGGGGTAAAAAAGGGTGTCTGTAATTAGTAGCTCAAATTTCTCCACACATGTAACACTCAATGCTTTCCTATATGGATGTGTGTTTGTGTGTGTGTGTGTGTGAGTGAGTATTTGTGTGTATGCGTGTGAGGGTGTGTGAGTATGCGTGTGAGTGTGTGTGTGTGTTTGTGTGTGTGTGTGTGTGCATTTGTTTGAATGTGTTAAATGTGTGTTCATGTGTTTAATGTGTGCTTTTCTTCATGGATGTGTATAAATTGTGTGTCTGAATGTGTGTGCGTGTGTGCGTGCCTCTATTCATTTTAATGTGTGTTCTGCAGATGTTTGCGTGTCCCAGTAACTTGAATCTTATAATGAAAGGGGTTGCAGTTCTTATAAAATGTGTACTCTCACTTTCAAGGTGTTACTGACTTCAGGCTGTCAATACACTTCTGAAGGAACTGAATATTCCTTAGAAAATAAAACAATTATATATTATGCTTTTGTTGTGACTTGTCACATTGAGCTTGATTGGTACAGAAACAACAACAGGGAACCAGGCAAAGAAGCAGGCAGAACGTAGGCCTTTTTTCACTTTCCAACCCCTGCTAGGCAACATGTTTAATCAGATCAGGATTTTGGCCAGGATTTCTATCGTCTACAAAGATTCAAAACAAATACAGCCTTTTGAAACAAGTGAACTTGCAAGCTTAGCCACATGTTAATGTCATCCAGTGGTGTAGAAGGCAGGTATTAGTTAGCTTCAGCCAAAGACTCGTCCTGGCATGATGTGCAGAAATAGATGTTCATTACCGTGTGATTTTCATATAATGAATAAATTATTGCTGCCGTATTAATTCCAAGCTGATGATGTCACACTAATGAATCTTTATTGCAGTCATATATTTCATTATAACCCGAGTTGGCATGGGATGATCACTCAAGCTCTGGTTAATTTTTCATCCATAGGGAAAAGAAGCCATATTTAGTCTGCCTATCAATTAGACACAGGGGAGCTCATTTTTTTTGGCCAGCGAAATAAGGGTTATCTTAGGTTAATACCAACCTATTGAAGGAGAGACAGAGAGAGAGAGAGAGAGCCACAGGAGAATACGAACATGAGGGTGACTTATATAGGGGAGAGAGGAGAAATCGGCAAAGAAGGAAGAATCTAAGGGAGGCTGCAGTTCTGTCCCTTGGCCAGCAGGGTCTGGTTGTGATGTTATTTGAGGACGCAGGCGGTTTTTCCAATAGGCCTAGTATAACACAGCACTTGACCTTTCTCCTGTTTCTGGAGACAGGTGGCAGCGTAGCTCGGTCTTGTGGTCTTTTGTCAACTTATTGCCTGCTACAATATTAACCCCCACAACATCCCACTTCCCCCTTCTCGAGCGCTGTCTGGGGCCTCCGGTTCTGCTTGTCATTACATCACGTCAGTTTCCAGTTTAAATAATTTAAGCTTAGCTGCTAGCTCGTCATAGCGTAGGATTATGATCTACGGCCTAACTGTCGCTCATAGGAATGTCAACTTTCCCTTTGGAATCTAATCATAGAGATTATAAGGCTTCCTAATAAACCTTCCAAAGACAGGCGCAGGCAGCATTAGCATGATTTATTGAGATTTCTGGGTCAACAGAGAGTTATGGATGGGGAAGGAACTCGGTGTACATTATAATAGCAAATATCCTTTGTGGTATGATTGGCAATACTTGCCAATATTCGTAGCCTCATAGTAATTTGGTTTTCATTAGGGATAAGGCCATCTGTATCTGTCTTATTGCCAATGCTTTTACTTATTATCAATGCTGATTTAACGATTATATGATTATCCAAAAAACTCCACATTATTGCTAAATTTGCCTTATTAGTCCACTTTTTTCATTGCAGCATCTCTGTGTTATTCTCTGTATGTCTTTCTTTGAAGCCTGATAAATACTGTTCCATGGTTCAATTATAATAACATACTATTTTCTTGATAAATCTGTTAATGTCTACTTCTCCACTCAATCATTGCTGTCACTTTGTATTAACTAAATTCTTTGTGGAAGAATTTTTAGGATCGTTTTGAATTCGTCTCATTCAAATGCTCTATCATATAAATGAATCAATTCATACATGTGTGCGTGTGTGCAAGTATGTGTGCGTGTCTGTGTGTGTATGCGTGTGTCTGTGTGTGCATGCGTGTGTGTGCGTACATGTGTGCGTGCGTGGGTGCTTGGTGATGTGTGTCTGTGTGCAGCGGCGCCCTGCATCACTTCAGGGTTCAAACACTTGGCCCAGCGTTCTGTGTGGTTGTCTGGCAAAGTGTGCAGCGCAGAGACGGACGGACGTCTCTGCCTGCTCTGATCCAAGAGACACAGTCCCGAAATGCATGTTGACTCAATTAAAGCAGCAGCCCAGGGTGTAATTTAGCTGGGAGTGTTCCCCAGAGGGAAACCAAAGGCTGCATGCTGCCTCAGACTTGGGTTATATGATCTAGTGATGCAGAAAAGTGATGTTGAAGCTCCAGATGCACATTCAGTCATTGTCATGCTTTTTCTGTAGTTATTGTTTTTACAAGGGATCTGTTCCGTGTTGCTCGTGTTAAAAATAGCCCCGGCCCTCCGCCAAATCCGGTGGTTGTTTTGATGTGTGTCTGATTCTTCTGAGGTCTGTTGACAAGTTGTTTTGTTGCTGATTCAATGGGAAGGTGTTGTTGGTGACACACTTAAGGAGATGGCTCAGAGTCTGGCTCCTTTAAGCTACTCTTCCATTATAGATTAAAGGTTTATTTTGTTATACGGTATTTAATTGTAAGTATTGTTCTGCAACTTTCATTTTGGGTCAAACGAGAGACATGGAATCAGTGTGGAACTTTTTTATAATGCTGTTAGTTAGGTTGAAAGGTGAGTGAGTTTTTGGTCTTATGTCTATATGATTCAATAAAATCTCTTTTCTTTTTCTGGTTTATAAAACGTCAGCTCATACTCGATGGCACTGGGGATTCAACGTGCTCAGCGGGAACCACAAAGCTTAGGAATACTGAAGCTGATATACTGTAGCTCTCAGGAACAATTTGAAGTAATACTACTGCAAATTATTCAAGAGTTGCATTGCATCACCGGCAGCTGTTACTGGCACTTCCTTATAGTCCTGGCCAAATGCCTGTGTTCTAGGGTTGGGACTGCCTTTAGTAATCATGGCAGCATCTGGATTAGATCATGCATGATGCGCAAAGTTAAGTAACATGGAGGAAAACCCATTGGCTGTCATGCTTGTGACAAATTAGGTTATAAACTATACTTAATCAACAGGGCAACATTTGGCAGTACTGCATTACCTAACAAGTAAGGCTTTACTGATTGTCCCCTGCCAAATGTTACCCTTTTGGATTTTCAAGTGCTTTGAAGGCTTTTGAGGCTAGCTTCCTGAAGTAGATAATTGCCCCACCCTTAGCCAAAGTTCAAGTTAAGAAGGTCAGTAAAATCAGGACAGTACACTGCATTTCTTAAAGGGGTAGCCCTTTAAGAAATCACCTGTTTTCATTTATTTTATCAATAACTCACACCCCTTATAACATAGAATGGGTTAATAAATAAATAAAATCGGGGTATACTCCTCTCAAAGTTGCTGTTTTATTTGTTTACCCTTTTGCATCACAACACAGTCAATAAAGTAAAAAGAAAACATTGCAGTCAGTTTGTCCAAAAATGCAATGCAGTGTAAATATTGTTGCAAAGTTATACATGTTCCAATACCAATGTAAATTGTGCAGCTGTAGAAGTAGCTGGTCTGAAAAAAGTGTCTATCCATATTTTACGCAAGGGAATAACGTGAAAAATAAATCTTCCCCAACCTCTTTCTGCACGGATGTGCTGTGCTGTCTATTAATCATTCTGGTACCGGTCCTTTTGCTCTTGAGATGAATACTAAATGGGAACAAATAATGTCACCTAAAATAAATTCAGTTTATTGTCTTTGTGGTCGGTTCTGCTTAATTATTAGTTTATTATTGATTAAAGATGGATTTCCAATAAATGTTTATTTTCTTAAATGTAATATTCTACAACAATGAAATATTCTAGTTTCACTCCTCTCATTCTGACATTGTATTGAGCTGTTTTTTGCAACGTTTCTGTTGCAAATTAATGCTTTGCTTTTTTTCTTCCAGATAAACACTGGTTGGATTCCCTCACAGCAGACAGTTCCCCTCCCGACGGCCCAAATTTGCGATACTTCCCACAAAATCGACCAGTCTCAATCGCTGCAGCATCGCTAGACCCTGAATCTACTGCAGTGACACAATCCTCCGATGGCCTGCCACTGGAGCCAACACTAAACTCTCGGGCTGATGCTGCTGACGAGGCGCTTTTCCAGTGGGGCCTTTCACCTTCTCAAAACCCCAAAGCCTTTACCTTAAGTGACTTACTTGCTGAGCAGGCAGTACCACGTACAACCCCTGCTCTCAGATCGTTGAAGCCCGGATCGGGTCCAGATTTCGAGGGCCCTTCATCAAGGCGAGCAAGAGATCTATCACTGTTCAAGAAAACTTCCATTGTGACGATATCAAAACAGCCACCCTTATCAAATACCCCCGACGATTCCACGCTACCGTCGAGCCCCTCAGCTTCCGTAGGGCCATCAGCACCACAGCTTGTTCACCTTTACTCTGACCAGAAGAATGTAGATGAATCTCTACCGACACACACCCAAACCATAGCCTCACTGAATTCAAGAGATCTCCAGCCTCCGTTACTACCAGTGGCCATGCCAGGATTTCCCCTTGACGTGTCTAATAGCTCAGACAAACCCTCTCTTAACACCAGTCCTTCGAACAGCGCATCTCATCACATGCAGCTGGACGAGCCGGCCCGCGACGCAAACATTATCCTTAACCCACCGCCTGAGATACTGGCCCCCAGCTACTTGCCTTTCTTCAGCCCCCACCCCGCATCCGCTCTTTCTGAACCCACAGAGGCCCTACCCGTAGACATCTTCCCCACCAACACCATGGATATGGACTGGGGCTCCGGAGAATACATGGAGACGATGTCCTTCCTAGGCCCGGAGGGAGACGACTACTCCCTGGTCTCCAACCTGCCCTCGGACATGTACGACCTGGAGGAGTCGGCCTCGGAGAGTTACGACACGTCCTTCCCGACCAGGGTTGGAGTGTCCATGTCCTCTTTTTTCCCACATCTCTTGTCGCCGTCTCTAAGTCTCACCACAGCCTTAAACTCTGCCGGTTCCCCCACGTCTGTTTATCCGCCCCCCCTGGCCTCGTCCATCCATCCCGCCTTCGAGCCCACTCCCCCAGTTCAGAGCGACGTCGTGGAAGCCTCGGAAATGGATTGGTCCGACGCCTTCACCATCGACGCGACGGATCTCCTCTTGCCTGACATGAACAGCATAGAATACTACACCACCCAGCTGACCAAGGAGAACACCAGCCTGGACACTGGAGCTGAGCTCAGGGGCAATGTCACCATCTCTGGCCTCATTTCCAAGATGTCCATCAGCACTACATACTTGGCGGCCACCAGGACCTTCACAGTAGACCCGAGCCACATGCTGACCGCTTTGTTTGGAGGCGAGGGGCCGACCGATGACGCCACATGGGCCGAGGGGGAGTCCTCGGGACCTTACACAGGCTACGAGCCTCTCAATGAAACCAGCCCAGTGAATGACACAGCGCTGAGTCTCCAGCCGGTCAGCGAGTCAGAGCATTTTGTTCACACCCCCATCGCATCATCTCCATCCTTTGTCGAGGCTTCTTCGATCTGGGAGGCAGAGGTCTCCACAACGCAGTTGGCCCCCACACCGGACGTGGGGTCTGACGGCTCTTACCTTACCGAGTCTGGGTCCACTCTGGCCGACGCCACAGCCCTGCTCCCTGACGACGTCCTCCTCTCTTCCTCGCCGACAGACGTTTACTGGTTCACCACGGAGTCTGTCCCCCTCAGCGCTAGCTCCATCACACCCGTCCTGAGCGCTAGCACGGCCCTCGCTCCTGCTCCCTCCACCACACCAGCTCCCGATGACACCCCTGCCCCAGGCGAAGCCACTCCCAGCACCGCCGCCAGAGCGACTCCCAACGCAACCGTCCAATCGTTTTCAACGGAACCGTCACCCAGCGACACGTCACTTCCTCCAATAATGATTGGCGACGAGGGTGTGAGCGGAGAACCAAACGAAGGCCATTCTATGACGCCAACGGCTTCAGCCACCCCTGAAGATAATACGGCCTCTCTTACACTCCCGGTTACCACCACTGCCGCTGCCACTACTTCTCACGTTCCAACATCTACCCCTACTGCCGTTCAACCTGAAGCCGTCACAAGGCTCAGCACCCCCGGAGTCACCACGGGCAAGAGCCCGGCAACCACAACGATGGCGAGGCAGTACCTCTGCAGCATCGACAAGCCTGCGTACGCAGTTAGAGTCGGTACGTTTGTTTTGTTTATTCATTTATTTATTTATTCACTTGTGTTTTTATTATACTTCATGAATATTTCTTTGTCAAAGGATTAGTAAGGGAAAAGGAATTTGTTTCCCCCCCCCCCACTAAAGGTTTTCCCTCTGGGGCCACCGTCGGATATGCCAAATCCCAGATCAGAGATATCCTGAAAAGTGAATTCAACAAAACAGTTGAACTGCAGGTAATATATAACTCTTCAGCTACTTCATGTGTCACAGGAAAAAGAAACATCTCGGTTAACGTTATGATCCGTGGTATTTATGGTATAATATCATGAGACAATCACGATAGATGTTTGTTTTCTACTTGTTAGTTTTGCTAAAATAATAATAAAAACAAAACATAATAATACAACATTTTTTTCGTAAAAACAAATGAAAGACACGGCACGGGGTTGCACTGAGCTCAGATGTTTGTTTTTCACAGTGAAACCTTGGAGCTAAACAGATGTTAGATGTGAAGTTACATAATCGTCCTCCCTGTTGGGCTTCCCTGCTGTAGCAGACATGTCTCTGTTCTCTGTTGTTTGTGTGCGTGTGTGTTCGTGTCTTAATACACAAATACAAGAAAGAGCACAGAATTGTGATCATATTCATCCTGACGACGACAGTGCCTTTAACTCTGCTTCTTCTGTGATGAACAAACAGTAGTTCCAGCTAGACTCACAGAAGGATTACAGTGGCCTGCCATCATACCAAAAGTAAAACACTGCTTATATAAAAGCAAGAAGCAGGACATCATTTAGCGTGACAGTGATGCGTGAGTTTCTTTGCTGTTGAAATTCCTGCATGTGTTTTTCCGATTTTTCAGGTTTTGGTGCCTCCTCCCAAGTTTGTTTTCCGCGTGGTATCGGGCCCGGTGGTGTACACGGCCATATCTGTTACCAACGCCCTGCGAAGGTCCGGCCGCCGCTTTCTGTCTGTGTCTCCGGGTTGGACCCTACCCGATAATAAGTACCAGGCCCATTCAGGTACACGTCTGCCCTGCAAGTCCCTCTCGCAATCTGTATGTTGAAACCACTGACACTGTTGGCTTGTCTAAGACCAGCTAGTGCTGTTAAGATAAGGACAGACTCTATCGTAACCAACATTGTAAATTGCTATTGTATTGGTATTGGTCACAGATCAATATCATATTGGAGATATGAGAAATGAATGCTCGCTAATTCTAATTCTAATGCAGCAATGGCTACAATGTTTGGGCAGGCCGTAAGCTGTACTGGGCGGCAGTAGGTCAGGTAGAGCGAGTTGAGTTGTAACCGGAAGGTTGCTAGTTCGATCCCCGGCTCCTGAGTGTCGAGATGTCCCTGAGCAAGACACCTAATCCTAACTGCTCCCGACGAGCTGGCTGTCGCCTTGCATGGTTGACTATGCTGTCGGTGTGTGTAGCAATGGTTCTAAGTCGCCTTTGATTAAAGAGTCTGCTAAACGCCCTCAATGGGAATGGAAATGTATTAGCAGAAGCGGATCTGATTCTTCAACGTCTCGTTACTCTTGTGCAGTGCTGCAGTTCGTGCCGAGCAACATGGACGTACGGGCCTGCAACTTCAGCGAGCGGATAGAGAAGGGCCTGACCATGGCGTTCGCCGAAGTGCGCCGGCGTGCGCAGGAGTCCACCAACTTCACGGTGCACGTAAGTAGGTGGAGGAGCCGGCGGAGGAACAGGAGAAGAGACTGTGGCCGCTCTTTCCCAACCTCAAGCAGATGGCTTACCAAACAAGCACTTACTCAGCTATTTTGTGTGTTTCTATTTCAATGTTCGAACCCACAGTCTAAGGACATTGCGCCGAGTTGCGTTCTATACTTACACAAGTGTACTTAAAAATGTGGCTTGTTTTATCAGTGGGCCACCCACACCATCATTTGTCGTTGCTGGAAATCAGTGGCAGGTTAACCTAAAAGCAAGGCCTGTACCATTAATAGAAATCTAAGTCAGCTCCTCTGGCGCCGAAAAACGACAGTGTTTCATCAGTGCATTGTCTTTGCAAGAAACTCCAGACAGTGCCACACTGAAGCCCTGCTAGTTGTGTTGTTGAATGTAATAAGCTCAGAGGGCCTCCAGTGCACCAGCAGAGGGAGGTGATTTTGCAGCAGCAGCTTTGATTGTGCTGGGGGGGGAAGCGCATCAAACAGCAGCTGCTCTATTCGATTACACTTTGATGCATTTGGATTTCATCACGGGACTAGAGGCTGGAAACAGTGAGGAAACAACTCCAGGCTAGGCTGCAGTACAGAGGATCCGGCAATACCCCGTCGTGTCCGAGGAAACCTGTATACTATTGACCTAACTTTATTCAGTCACAGAATAGCGGCCATCGTTTCTCATCACTCCTTATATCCGTGACGTCTACATCCCGGTCTTCGTTGTTTGATCCAAGGAAATGTAGTATTGGTCTGACGGCTCTGTGGCTTTAGTGGCTACCATCAAAGCGACCTGCAGGATTTGGGCTTTACCGTCCTCTCTAACTACAAATGTGTCATGGGACAACAAAAGCAAATGCGAAATGGCCCAGTTTTATTTGGTCCCTTGCTAAATCGTGTCATCTCAACTGTGTTCCAGATTGTGAACATTACCATGGCTGGCCCCAGAAGCCAACAGCAGCCGGTGAACATCTACTTTGCCGTGCGTGGCTCCAGGGGCTACCTGCTTGGGTCAGAGGTCACCAACCTGCTGTTGAGGCTAACCATGGTGGAGTTCAGCTACTACATGGGCTTCCCAGTGTTGGAGATAGCCGAGCGTAAGTCTTAGTATTCCTGTCTTAATGTGGCGGGTATTCATTCGTCATTTTCATATTTGCCTTGAACGTAGCATTTGGAGGTAATACACAAACAGCCCCAGGGCATGTTTATTTGTCTGATACCTATGGTACTTTTTAATACATTATAATTGTATTTGAATATGTTCCTATCATCTGCTCGTCTGCATCCACATCTAGTGCCCTGCCAACAAGACTATATGCTTATATCTAAAAATATAATACTAGGATTGTTAGTCTGTGGAGAGCTAATAAGCATAACCATTTATACTTATGGTCACGATGGTTTGTGAGTTTGCTTATATTCTGTTCATTTGAAATGCACACATCTTTTCTTTTTCTTTATCCCTACAGCGTTCCACTATCCAGAGCTCAACACCACACAGCTTCTTCGCTCCTCTTGGTTGAGAACAGGTAAAGAATGGTCTCCAATCCCCCCCCCCCACCTACTGAATGGGAGGCAGATGTGGTTTCATACCGAGCTACTGGGTTTGAATCCCCGATGTGCACAGCCTATACGTCCGGCTTCCATGACCACAACGGCTAACCCCTACCGGCTTCTTAATGAATTGTATCTGAAGTCACTGTAAGCTGATATAGATAAAAGCTTATTTTGTGTATGTGTGTGTGTGTGTGTGTGTGTGTGTGTGTGTGTGTGTGTGTCTGTGCGTAGTGCTTCTTGGTGTGCTGGACCCAAGGGTGGGTGACCCGAGCTTCCAGGCAAAGATGGAGCGCCAGCTGGCCCAGCTGCTGGGCGAGGCGATGGGGACGGTCAGGCGGGTGAAGAGAGCCACCACTGTGGGCAACAACAGTGTTCAGGTGCTGCATCTACTTCTCTCCCCTTAACCTCACTGATTAAAGCCCTGTGGATAGCCTCCACTGAATATCTGAATCCAGTGCATTTTGTCCAGATGATGTCAGGTTGCAGGGGGATGAACCTAAGCTGCTTGTTTGACGATTGCACAATTTCCCTTGTGCAACACTTGAACTGAGGCCGGTTTCTGGATTATTAACTAAATCGGGTTAAAGCCTCTCTTTTTGTTTGCACCATTTATATAATTAATCCCCGGATGGAGTTCTCTGTTAAAAAGCTAGCATGAGTACTTAGGGCTCATTATGTCTGTGTTGCAGCAGTGTCCGGAGCCACTGAAAGCCTCCCTGCTTTACTAATCAGCATCTGCCTTTTGTGGGTCTCATCTGCACCTGCTCTGCTGGGCTTTAAAGGCGACATGATAGGGTCGTCACAGCGACAACATCCCATTCATCCCATCGCACAACATCCCATTCTCCCCTTTCTTCTCCTTCGTCTGCTCCTTTTTTCTCCTTTCTTGCTCACATCCTGTTTTCCCTGAGGGCTGTGCTGGGCCACAGAAATGCTGAGACAACATGCATTATCATTATCACTTTAGTTTGCGTTCTGCAGCGGTGTCATTGTAAACAAAGAGGGGAGTGAGAGAGTTCCAAGTCTAATGCAGGGCAGTGTAGGAGGAAAGGTAGTGTGGAAACAGAGGGTTGGACATTGTATCAGCTCCCAAGCAGGCAGAGGGTGTGCGATTCTCCTCCCACAGGGTCCGCTGTCTGTAAGAGTGATGAATGTCTAAATGCTGGCCTGTGTAAGTAACCCAAGCGTAGCGTACTGTCTTGCTTTTAGCATATTCATGAACAACTAACCCAAGGAGAAATAGCTTTAAAAAATGAACATAAGTTAAGGCTAGCACAAAAAGTGAACCTTTCGTTGTAAGAGCAGTTTTCTAATTTGCTAACTCATTTTAGTAGTCCTTGAAACCATAGGTGCCTCGAGATCCCTTTTACTGGGACCGTACCCCAGTGTTGAGCTGCTGTGCCCCTAGTAAAATCTACTGTTCAAGTTTTAACAAGCTACTATGTTTGGCAGTGGATTCATTAAGATGAATAATGCAGGGAAAGAATGGATTTCTTTCCTTATCCACAATTTTAAGGCTAAACACAAGCTGAGGTGCGGAGCTTGCGGTCTGAGGCAAGCTCGCAGCGATTCCATCTATTGGTGCATGAAACAAAAGTCAGGGTTGAGAAACGACAGTACGAGGGTACCACGTTCCGGTCGTTCAATGTGCTGGGACGGGCTCCACCCTTGGCTGAGGGGCACGAGGGGACATGACGTGCTTCCCCATCTTGCTGTCTTATGGGTTGAGAAGGAAGAAAGATTGACCACTTTGCCAAAAATGGAAAATAGACGGTACAGCTTCATGCTAAAAAAAAAATGAAACCAAACTCGGACTTGGTGTTGGACGTGAGAGACTCTCTCTGTTGGGGAAGACTTTGTTTACTTTTAGATTCAATATTTATAGATATTTCATGTTGGAAATGGTTGACAGAAGAATCCAAATGTGCAATGGATTAATGTCTTGAGTCAGGTTTTGTTTTTATTTGCATGACTTCTCTTCCTAAAAACACGTTGCGTGGAAATAAATATTTTCACAAAGATTAACATCTCTCCATTTTGTTCCTTTACCAGTAGTAAGTGTTGCATTTCAAGCAGCAGCAGTATGGCAGTGGCAGTAAAAGTGGGCTAAGCAAGGGAAGTTCATACAGCTTATTGTATAGCAAATTCTATCTATGTATAGATAGAATCTGTGTAGAATATATGTCATACGGGCAGCAGGCATGCAAGAAACAATGGTCTAATTAAGTAATGGGGGGCCTGTGCCCAAGTAGAGCCTTATATCTAGTAAAGCCGGCGCTTGAAACCTTTTTTCTTGGAAATTCATGAATATTAAGGTTTGCTTTCTAATGCGAAACAAATCATGCGCGTGTTTTTTCCCAATGTCGTCAGGGAACCTTGTCACTGAAGATGTTGCTTTGTTCGAGCTTTGTTTTTTTCCTCCTTGCATTTCAAAGGCACTCATCTCCAAGTGTCTCTGTCTGATACTGTGGCACCACTCGAGGGGTTTTACAGTCTACTGAATTATTCCTATGCCAGCTTTCTTTTCTTTTCTCTCTCTCTCTCTCTCGCTCTCTCTCTCTCGCTCTCTCTCAAACACACACATTGTGTTTCCTGTAGGGAGCCACCTCAAACGTATTTTGTCAGTCTGTTGTGACAGAAACAATATAGTCTTGTGACTGGTCCATGTTTGGCCCCAGACAGATAAGAGGTTGAGCCTCTGAGCTGGAAGCTTGTAGCATAGCCACCGCTCACTCCCATGATCTTTCTGCGTCGCTAACCCTGCAATGACCAAATTAAACCTTGGATGAAAAAAACGCCTGCTCAGCCCTTTTTTCAATCCAGGCAATCCAGGCATGACCTGCTTCTTAGTCTCTCCAGTAAGTTTCTGTGCCCCAGGCTACCCAGAGCACATCATATAAACACAGATTAAACAACATAAAAGATCATTCATACACAGCTAATGGATTTGAGTAATGCCCATTGTACTGTCTTCCCTTTGGGCTTTGTGTGATTCTAAGATATTAGACAGGAAGCCAAGCTCCATTCATTAAATACAAGGGGACTGGGAAATGAGCACCCTAACTCTTATGTATAGGTCTTGCACATCAGAATGCATCATGGGATCTTTTGTTGGCGTTACTCAGCCATTTTGGGAGTACTCAAGAGAGTTGAAGTAATGTAAAATCCGAAATAAACATAAATATACCGTATACTTGGCTAATCAAAACTTTGTTTAGCCATGTCTCGCATGAGAAACACTCGGACAGTTTCAAACACAACAATTTCACCCCATAATGACAAATAATTAAACGATTAAACTAAACAAGGACCAAAACACCCATTAGTACCATTAACATTCTCATGCTCCTATACTACTGAAATGGAGGCGGTCAATGCGATGTGACGTCACGATGTACAAGCCCTACTGCTCAATAAATGCTGTGAATTATACTTTTATTATATAGTATATAGTAAAGTATATAGTAATATATTTAATGAAGTAATTTAAATCGAAAAAATGAAACCAAATATCTAACCAAGAGCCTCAATGAAGCACAACGAATACATAATACAACTAAAACACTGATAAGTACAGCTAAAGCTACTGCCAGCCAGACTGAAAGACAAGGGAGTACACCGAGAGAGAGTGAGAGAGAGAGAGAGAGAGAGAGAGAGAGAGAGAGAGAGGTAGAGAGAGAGAGACGGAGAGAGAGAAAGTAAGAAAGAAAAAGAGACATGAGGGCCTACGAAATTGCTTTGTGATTTCTGAGTCAGTAGCTGCTCCACTACTGTGGAGCTAGCACAAAGATGTGTATTGTGACCATGCTTCCAGGTGAAGGTCATCATTACGATAGAATTGTACACCATGTGTGCACGCGACCATGTGTGTGCAGGGGCATGTGCGTTTCTCTTAATCATAACTCATCATAATCGAGATCTGACGAGCGGTTCGTGTTAACTCTCCCTCCCGTCCCCTTTCTCCTTCTTGACCTCCAGGTGGTGAGCCTCAGCGAACTGACGGGAGCGGACCACCCCCTGGAGATAGTGTACTTCGTAGAGGGTCCGAGCGGACAGAGGATGCCCGCCGCCCGGTCGGCCGAGCTGCTGAACAGCTTGGACGTGCAGAGGGCAGCCATCGTCCTGGGACACCGAGTGCAGGGCATCCTGGCACAGCGTGAGTACCTCCCAAACACAGCACAAGCCAGACCCAAGTTCACACATGTCTTCCCACGCATGAGCGAGTACCTCTGGGTAAATGTGCTAATTAGCAAATCCAGATGGTAAAAAAACAAAACACATGGGAACGCCAAAAGTCCAGACGTGACCGATGGTTGACATTTGGGGGCGGCAGGATGCTTACGTTGGTCCAAAAGCGTGCTTTTGACCCTGTCTGGATGGACTGATTTACGTGTTCTCTAAAGGCTGGCGAAGACTTCAGAAAAACAAGAGCAAGAGTTGTTAGCAATGAGAAGCTGAGACATTGGACCTGTGGTCTTTTGATTGATGGGGTAATCCCATTGGTTTTGCAGCCTCGCACAGCCAGACCATATTCGCTCTGCTCATTAGGGCTGAAAAGTCCGCAGTCGGCAGTGTTTGTTGAGGTGTGTCGTCACTCAACCTAACTTTTTCCTGAGTGCTGTATTTCCAACGGTATACACCATTTTAAGCTTGCGTTCAAATTCCTAAGCAGCATAAATATTCTATTAATTAAAAAATCTCCAGGGCTCCCTAGTGTTATTTGCAAAAGAGGATGAAGATTTCAGAAGTTTTTATACGTGTATTTCTACAGTGGCCAGTGTACAGAGTGTTGATTTGAAACTTTTACAGTCACGTTTTCTAAGAATGTTGGTGTAAACCGAAAGTTGACTTGTACTGGCCTAGTTTGGGTTCGCTGTTATCCAATGACACACTCTCAGTACCTTGCCTCCAAGCAACCTGTTTGTTCGAAACATACTTGAGCTAGTCTGCTATCAGATTTCAGATTGTTCATCTAAATCTAATCCGATTGTAGATTGTTAATCTAAAGTCTTGATTTGTGAGACTAGCTAAACCCTAACTGCTCCCGACAAGCGAGCCTATTGGTTCCTATAAGGCAAGTGAGGCTTGGAAATAAAAGCACTTGTCTGGCTGTAGTTGTGGCTAAAAAATACAGCCCATTTATCTATTTACTAATTAGATCCCTCAGGTCCCCTTAAGGTCCATTTCAAAATGATTAGGAAATATATGATGGCCAAAGAATTGCTGGCTTAGCACTGGAGGTGAATGTCTACCCACTAAATATATCAACAACAGGCTGGAAGAGTAATGACATCCACTTGCCCTGCTGTAGCCAGGGTTCTCCTCACGATGGACCCCAGAGAAAGAAAGGTGGGCTTATTAAGATACTAACTAAGGGCTGTATTAAAGATCACGGCAGTATGGGCTTATAGACATCAGCAATGCCGTTACAGAACACAGCCTTATTTAGTTTTAATTAACCTGGATTAAGGATTAAGGTTAAAAAACAGCAAAACAGGCGACCTGCGTGGCAAGACAGAAACAATATGCAGCATTAGTTTTCCATCAAGGCTTTGATTAAGGATTTAACATGCCAAGACAAACAAGAAGTTGACCTTTAAGGTCATTCGAAGGAAAAAAAACCTGTAATGAAAAGAAAAGAAGAGCGTGTTAGTCTCTATTGTTTTCACTGCCGTCAACATACACTTTCTCCCTCCCTCCCTCTCCCTCCCCCAGCCGTAGAGAAGGTAGAGTCCAAGCCCCCCGACGCCGAGAACACGGTGCTGTGGATCGTCATCGGGGTGGTCATCCCCCTGCTGGTGGTCATCATCATTGTCTCCATCCTCTACTGGAAGCTGTGTCGCACCGACAAGCTGGAGTTCCAGCCCGACGCCATGACCTCCATCCAGCAGAGACAGAAGGTACCGTCCCACCCCGACCCCAACCCCAGGGGACAGGCCCCGCAGGGTTTCACCCAGGGGATGTGTTCTTGTTATGTGTTTCTAACCACAACAAGGGAGAGAAAGCACCATTTCTGCTCTTTCAAGCTCTCTTCTATTCTCAGTAGAACAGCCGGCTGCACTTTCTCTCTTTGGAGGTTTTTGAAGTGAAGAAGGTGTTTTGTGTGAGGGGATTTTCATTAATGGAACAACCCTACTTTAAAAGTTGGATGTGTATCGAGTTCTTCTCAAGTGTCACTTTCTTTAGTCCAGTGTATATTATATGACATTTAAGGCTTTATATACATCTTTTGTTTTTTAAATTCAGTTATATGTCTGTACCAACAATACCGCAGACTAGCCGTCCCTCACTATCTGTTATCTTTCTTTCAGACGTTATCTTAAGTGGTTTTGACAGCCATTTCAGTCCATTCTCCAACTTTCTTTAGAACAGAGAGATAGTTGTTATCAGGAGCCCTGGCTCCTCTGAGTCTGCTCCCGTACCAGGGACTTATCTCTCACATCTCAACTCATACCTCCCCCCATGGGTTGTTACTGTTGAAAGTAACATGTATGACTTGTGCATAATGTATGGTACCAAGTACCAGAAGCCAGAACCCATGCATTCGACTAGGGACTCTGATGCTGCTTTGCCACACAAACAAATCACCAATCACTTGCACCTGGTTGGTACTGCGACCTGATGGATTAGTAATCAACCTTATCTGAATCACTCGGATTAAACCTCACGATCAATGACTCTAATAATTCACATCAATCCTATTGGAATTAACAATGCAGCTTCACATATGCTGAAGTAATAGTGGTGATCTGGAAAGAGTGAGAGTGAGAGAGAGAGAGAGAGAGAGAGAGAGAGAGAGAGAGAGAGTGACCTCTGTATCTCCTCTGTAGATAGTCTAAGCCTTTTTCAGCCTTTCCTTCCATAACACACCGGTGCTGTCTCCATCTACATACAGTCCACCAGCTCATTCGAGAAGCCCAGGACCCCACTTCCACAGTCACACATAGGGTATAGTGAGGAGTGGGATGAGGAGGAGGAATATGAGGAAGAAGAGGAAGAAGAAGAGGAGGAGGCTGAACGGGGGAAGGTACATCGTGGCATCTGGTAGCATGTAGACGTAGTAGAAGACATCGCTAGGGCTGTGTTCCGTTTACTACCACACTGATATTACATACTGGCTTTATATTAAGTTATGCCGTTAATTATTAGTGTAAGTAATTAATACTGTTAAAAGTAAAAGTTTAAGGTGCAGTGTGTAGAATTGAGTGGCATCTAGCGGAACGGACTTGGCAGCAATTGAATTTAATATTCATAGGTATGTTTCAATTTGTGTTGAGTTTTTTATTATAATCATAATTGCTATTTTACATGTAAGCTATGACCTAAAGTCGTATAAACTAAAGAACTAAATACAATTTATAAATCTATCAAGGAACCTCATCACTTAAGACTTCATAGACGATGACATCATTTAGGACATCATAGCTTCTCCTGCGGCATTGGAATAAGAGAGGTGATGGGGTGTGGGGGGGGGGGGGGTATTCAGATGGTTGCAACCTCACTGGTAGATGCCTCCACTAAATACTACACCGTGTACCTTTAAGTGAACTTAACAAACGACTAAAGCACACTTTTTCCAAGACCTCCAACTACAAAAACAAACGCTATCAGCTTGGTGGTGGAGCTCCCAACTCTAGCTGTAGCTCATAGTGGATACTTGATACCTAATGATTTATTAATGACATGCAAATACTGATACAGGGGAGTATCAGATGCTATCATGTTAAATGTAGGGTGACGTTCCAAACACAGCCTAGTGTAGCCTAGATACCCCTAGTCCTTTTGTTTGGCTTCATTTAGATATACACAAAGGTGCTTTGTTTAGGCAGTGCAGTTCACCGTGTTTTGTTTACCCACAATAACTGCCTCCACTCAGGGCTATGACCTGTTAACCAAAAGTATCACACAACAACCACAACGTACCATACATAAGATCAGCACAGAGGAAGAAGAGGAGGAAGACGAAGAAGACGAAGAAGAAGAAGAAGAAGAAGAAGAGGAAGAGGAAGATGAGGAGGAAGAAGATGAGGAAGAGGATGATGACAACGGAAAAGAGGAAACAAAGAAAAAGACAGTTGGATGGGAACGGCCGATGCAAGATTGCACACCCACTGCCAAAAACCGTCAAAAGACCAGGAGGGAAGCGGACTCGTGGCACAAAGCTAATACCGCGGGGCGAAAGGCCAAGGAGGAGGTACACTCTGTCGTCATAGCGACCAGAGCTCCCTTTTCAGCGAGCACACCCATTTATGATAGTAAACATTTCCCCCCAGATGATGGCTACTTACTGGGCTCAGTCAATCCACCGTGTTGGCAACATGATACCGGCTCATGGTGTTTTAATACACAGGGGTTGGATTAACTGCGCACTCTAACGGGCCATCATCTCCCAGTAATAGATACCGTCGTAGTAAAAGATGTGATCGGAAAGGCTGTAGAGCATCAAGATACTGCAATGAATGAAGTAGAAGGACCTGCGTCGTTCCCCCCCCGCTTCCCTGGGAGGGATTTTCCACTCTGCTGTGTAGTGATAAATAACTAGTGGTTGTGTAGGAGATGAACACTAGTTGTGTGAATGGTGTGCTTTAAAATAGCTGTAGTATTGATTTCTGAGAGTGCTTCCCCCTTGCAAAAGCTCAACTTGTTTATATTCTGTGAGAGAGTGAGGGAAAGGAGTGTGTGGTCTCACACTAACACACAAAACGTTGTGCTGACATTTATGCTGTACACATGTCTTACACTACCATCATATTCCTCTTTTTATTCCAAACGTGATCACATTGTATGCTGATTGGAGTATTGTGCACTGAGTACTGAGAATATAGTATAGTATATTGAAATGTATACTAACTGAAAACACACACATATATCACTTTTCCATTCACCACTATGAAGGCTGTTTTAACAACACAATGGCTTCACACTCAAATAGCCTCACTGTTGTTAATCCCTTTCCTGCAAACGCACAATGGTCAGCTACTGACTCAGAAATCACAAAGCAGTTTCGTGCCCCCCATGTCTCTTTCCCTTTCTCGCTTTCTCTCCCTCTCTCTCTCTCTCTCTCTCTCTCTCTCTCTCAGCTCTCTCTGTCTCGGTGTACTCCCTTGTCTTTCAGTCTGGCTGGCAGTCTGCCCATCTGTCTGCGTATATGTCTGTCTATCTGTCTGTCTCCCTTCACACTTCCATTGCGTCATAAATAACATTCTCCCTCCCGTCTGCGCTCAGCTGCCGGCCCCAACGGTGAAGGGCTTTGACTTTGCCAAGCTGCACCTGGGACAGCACGGCAAGGATGACCTCATGGTGGTCCAGGAGCCCGTACCCCAGGGACCCCTCCCTGCGCCCGGCAAAGACAGCCTCCACCCGCCCGAGAACAGGGAGATCCCCGCCCCTACATCCAAGACGTCCATCTCCTCCGTCAAGGCGTCGCTCAGCGGCCGTCGGCGAGAGAGGTGGGCGGGAGGAGGGTCCTTTTAGAGGAAGCCAGGGTTAATGCATCAATGAAAGGATAAATATAACCAGACAAATTGGTTTTCTGTGTTTATGTGCTCCATACAAGAGTAATGATACCATCTGAAGACCATTGAATTCTTTTAACATAACAATATACTAAATACACTATTAGTGTGTAAGGACAGTTTGGTCCTGCTTATGCGTTTGTTATATTCATCATCCAAGTATCCTATTTCAAAGTACCATTCACGTTTTGTTTTTTTGTCCTTCGCCTTAATGCAGAGCTGCCTCTTGATGCTGTTATTTAGTTTTTGAGCTGTTGTTCACAACTGTATGTGTTTTTATAAGTAGTCAGCAGCAGTGGTCGGCCAAACAAAAGCTCCTGACAGAACCAGGGATTAATTATTGATGCAGCAGGGCTTTTCCCTGTCATTCATGTTATATACTGTTCGGTTTGTTTGGTAAGAAATAATCAAGAAATAATGTCCGTTGGGACAAACTGAAAATAGTGCTCCAAATGTAACTAGAGTGATGAGATATTATGAATATAAAGCCTTAAAATGTGGTATGAAGCTTGAATTTTCTTTTTATGGAAATGGTTAAAAACCGCAATTGAAAACCTAATATATTTGTGTTTAATGCCTGCCTCATGCATACTGGAAATGCCAGAGACACAGTTGAAAGCATTGCATTTCCAAACTGGCATTTCCTAGATTGATAGCTCCGCGGATAACCCTTGTGTTAAAAGAGATGTTTTATGGATGACACTGACGGTAAGTGTGTTTGTGTGTTCTTACGTTTTCCATTATTCATGTCTGTGCGTGTGTGTGTGTGTCTGTGCGTGTGTGCGTGTGTGTGTGTGTGTGTGTGTGTGTGAGCAGGATCTCGCCGTCTGACGGGGACTCTGTGGTGAGCGACGGCTCCAGTGGGAGGGAATCGGGGGAGGATCCCCGGCGAGGACAGGTCACGCCTGGCGACAGCAAGCAGACGCGCAAAATACCCATCAATGTTGCAAACGGTAAAGTGACTATGGCAACGGTGGCCGTCAGCCCCCCAAACACACGAGACACGGGAGGGGCCGTAGGAAGAGGTGTGGGAGGGGTTTGTGTGTGTGTGCCTGTCTGTGTGTGCTTGTGAGTGTGTGTGTGTGTGTGTGTTTGCGAGTGGGAGTGCGTGTGTGTGTGTGTAATAGAGTGGAGTCATGGCCTGCAGACAGAAAATACAATAATATGAGTAGAGGTCAATTGTATGCCAACTTCTGGGAAAGGAAATTAAGAAAAGGCTTTGTCTCTATTTGTCAGTTTACCCTCTCTCTCTCTCTCTCTCTCTCTCTCTATATATATATATATATATGTATGTAGCGAGAGGCACTGGAAGGCCACTAAATGATTGGACGGGGTGGGTGCATGAGTGTGGGTTAAGGCGAGGAGTAGCGAACGTAAGAGAGGAATGGCTCTTGTTAGTGCATCTGACAGCCTGGAGATGGATTCTGACCTGCCTCTGGAGTGACATGAGGCCTGGTGTAGCGAGTGGGAGCAGGGCCCAGACGCAGCCAGGCTCTGGAGCTACAAGCCTACCAGCCAACAGTCTCTCCTCTCATCCCCCTCCACACAGTCACTCGACGGTCCCTCTCTGATCTGAAGAAATCCACACCATACACGCTGTATACACAGTGTGTAGACGTCACAGAAACAAAGTGTTTTTTTTAAACCCTCATGTTTAATAAGACGTATTGAGTCAACAATGAATCCCTGGGATATTTGCCAATGCTGTTTGGTCATACTGTGTGTAATGTTTTTTTTACGCACATTTCTTTTCTCCAATTTGATTAGTATCTATTGCTGCTAATCGCTGGGTTAAAAACGCAACACTTTGATCACCAGTGGAATTTCACCCTCTTTGATGAGTCATAGCCCCCCCACACCCCCCCTTCTCTGCCGGCGGTCTCGCTCTCCCTTTTCCTCTCCCCGTTTCCCCTTCTCTCCCCCTCGCTCTATCTCCCTATTCCTCTTCCACTTTTCTATCTGTTTCCTTTTGTTTACACGGTTATATACCAAACCCCAGTGAAGTAGCCCTCTGCTAAACTTTGAATTCATTTCCTCATCCCCATGGGAACAGAGTCCTCCAACTTGCCTTAATGTACTTAATGTCACTCTCTTGATCTCTCTTGGCTTCCCCTTCAGTTTAACTCCTGTGTCCTTTCTTTTGTGTTTTTTTTTTCTTGCAGGCAAAAATAGAATCGGTAAGAGTTTCTCCTCTGTCAGTCCTAGCACAATGACCGGGGGCGGGCGGGGGGGCCGGCGCCCGCGGGGGCGCGCGCGGGGGGGGGGGGGGGGGTCAAGTGTGAGGTAAACACGGGGTCTGGAGGCGAGGGCGAATTCAGGTCAGTGCCTAAATAGACCTGGATATAGTGTGTGTGTGTAACAGGTGAGCGGGAGGGAG
>JAOPJO010000154.1:12520185-12539733 GCA_027123675.1 Molva macrophthalma
GCCCTGGTGTCGCCCACCTCGCAGGGCGGCGCGCCGGGCATCACCCTCCCGGGGGGCGGCAGCCTCAACCACCCGCCGGGCGCCAGCCCGCCGGCCCCGGGCTCCAGGGCCTGGAGCTCCTCCCGCCCGCTGCCCCTCAGCTCCTTCCCTGGGGTGAGTAGTGGTGGAGGTCGACTGCCCGCTTAGCCTGAACCCTTGAGCGGTCGGCGTACTTCACGCTGTGGAGAAGGTCAGCGAGGTTGTTGGACACGAATGACCTGATTGCGGAAGAAGGAGGAACAAACACATACCTCGCTGAATTTTCTTTTTTCAACATTTTGCACCTCTAAAAGAAAACACGATTTCACCCGTCAACAATGGAATGTTTAGTGACCAAACCCAGACCTCATTGAGAGTAGAGAACAAGTTTGTCTGCAAAGGACTTTTTCGGTCTCGGCCAGCCGAAATATAATCTATTTCTTTTGAAGTACGCTCCCTGCCTTACCCTCCCCCACTGTCAAATCGACCCCTCTCCTACATGTTGCACTCCCCGGACCACATGGGTGGGGTGGTGGGGGGGGGGGGTTACTGTCTTCTGTAAGCCCATGTGAGCCTTCGGCGGATTGAGACCTCGTAAGCTTCAGTCAGTCAGTCTCTCAGTGTCGCGGATCTCCCTCTACCTGTCTCGCTGTGCAGGAAGCCAAAGGAATGCGAGGTTTCGGGTGTGTGTGTGTGTGTGTGTGTGCCGGGGCTTCAAAGTAAATCCCCTCCTACTCACTGTCCCATCATCCCACAGCAGGACAGACCGTTAGATCTTTTACTCCTTTCCACTACGCTTATCGGTTAAGGATTCTTCCATCTGTCGCTGCCCTCCCCCACCATCCACCGGTGGTGGTGGCTGTGGCCTGTAATCCCTGGCCGACTCTCTCCAACAGCCTCTTATGACCGGCTCTGGGGTAATTCACCCCCGTGTGTAAGCGTGTTCAGCTTTACTGTTCTACGTGGAACTGCTTATTCTCAGAAAGGCGAGGCGTGTTGAACTTTGTACTCGCAATAAATGACTTATACATTTGAAATGACATTGATAGAGAACGAAATATAATGTAAAATCACGGCAACAATTGACACTCTGTAGAAATGTGAGGAGTTTTATGAGACTAAAGTATTTTGCACTGTATGATTCTCTTATCCCATCAGACACATTATTTTAGGGAGTTCTCTAAATATCAATATTTTGTTGCCATAAAAGTCTCTTCTTTCATTTGCAACGGTCGAGCGAGGTGATGCATTTGTTCTGTCTACCACAGGAGGTACAGCAGTGAGTGACTGATAGTTTGAAAATATCAGCCCCCTCTAGGTACACCGGAATGGGAGGGAATCGATGCAATGTGGAAATATAATCATTCTGACCACTGTTCTTGGCTCTGTTTGTCTGCCTTCTCTCCCCGTAGCCCCTCACCATTGCTCAACCCCCTCACTCACAGAGGTACAACGACCTGGGATTGCCCCCGAGCCTCATACATCGGTGAGTGGTGAAGGATCCCATTAGATTCGCTGCCACCCATTTACACCATGGACACCAAAAGGGTTTCAAATTGATCTGTGTCCTGTTTGGCCTCTTTTCTACCTCTGAACCCAGTGGACATGTTTTTTTTTTCTTCGATGGGATGGCTCCGTTGGGAGGGAGCATGCTGAATAATTGAAGAGGGAATCATCATTATTTCATCCGTCTAATGGATCTGATCCAAGCATGGAAACTACTTAATCTCACACACTATTGTTGGCTTGGGTTGTACACACACACTCACATCAACACACACACTGTCCAATAAGTCTATGCCTGTAGTAGGTCGATGACAAGTCAAATGTCTGTCTAGAGGTCTACTCATTCTGTACCTAGTGTGATGTTAAGATAAGATAAGATATCACTTTATTTTTTGATTGGTTAAGAAAATGGTCCTTATTAGACATGAGTCATACAATCATAAAGTGCGTACAGTATTTACAACAAACAGCATACAAAGTCATCCAATCATAAAGTATTTAATAAAAAACATATTTTCCCCTCCCCCAGTACAGTATAAAACAACAGCTAAAAACATCATATATTTTGGCCTTTTATTTATTAACTAATTATTTATTACTCATCGACTCCGTTTAGGTGCTGTCTTTATGTCAAATATACAAAGAAATAAGCATACAAGCCTAAGCAGTTGTCATTTGAATCAGAGCTCAGCTCACCACATCTACGGATCCCTCTCTGTGTTCCAGACAGGGGCTCGGCTCCAGCTTCCTGCCCCCAGGGGAGGCACCAGGAGCTGGGCCCCCACTGCAGCCTGAAAGCCTGTACCCCAGCAAGGGCCACTACGCTGAGGAGCAGCCCTTGTCAGCCAGGCCACGACCAGTAGGGGGCACTGCAGGTACAGTAACCCAACCCTCTCACGCACACACACACATACACATACACACTCACACACACACAAAGAGTCCGTTTTGTGCTCTCACAAGGTTTCCCCGTACCCATAAGCATTTTAGCCATACCTCTCAAGTCAATATCAACAGGCAGAGAGAGCCTTCATCGATTGGGGTTTGGAGCAGTTTGTTAACGGCTGTGTCTTGGATGAGCGGCCCCAGCCACCCAGTCTTAACCCAGAGCCGTAAAGCTGTCAGACCTAATGTCTTGTTGAATTATTGAAGTAGTCCTTGACTACTACGATGATAGAAATGGGAGTTTGGCAATGGCCACGACGCAGTGCAGAGACAGACTATGAATAATGTGTGTGCCTGTGTGTGTGTGTGTGTGTGTGTGTGTGTGTGTGTGTGTGTGTGTGTGTGTTATCTTACCTATGAAGGCTCCCAGCTCCACCACCTGACGCAGGTGGGTCTGTCCAGCCGGATCAGCAGGGGGCCCGTGGGACAGAACGACGTGGTCGGCTGGAGCCATTACCATGACAACGACTACTCAGCTCCAGGCCCCGGCAAGGATGCGGTGAGTCCAGCTGACAAGGTCTAGATTTGACTAACAGCTTGTGTTTAACACTTCCGAAAATACACTGTGTAGACAAGTCATGTAAAGTCCAATGTCCCACGCCATCAATGATTGTGAAAGCTAGTTTAGAGTGTTTTGTCTCCATGTTTTCTCATCATCCTTCAGCTACAATTCCTGGTCTATCCTTACCAATTACTGAACATCCACTGTATGCTTTCCTCCAGATGCCCCGGAACGGTATCAGGGAGCCCTCCGCACCGCCGGCCCACCATGACACGCCTGGGCTGGGCTACCCCTCGGCCCCGGAGCCCCTGGACGCCTGCCCGCCCACCCACTCCTCCGCCTCCCTGATCAAGGCCATCAGGGAGGAGCTGCTGCGTCTTTCCCAGAAACAGGCGGCAGTGTCCGGCTACCACAGCTGAGGCTGCTCCCTCCCTACCCCCGCTGACGCACCCTGCCCTAGTGAACCCAGCCGCTCTCCGCCTCACCAGTCATGCCACTACCTGCCCTGCCTTGTTTCCTCTGTCTGCCTTTGTCTGTTGATGCTTCCCATGGAAGTCTCTGACCGCGAAAGACATGCGGAATAACCCATGACTACGCCCCGGCCCATCCGCGGCTAGACTGAAGGAAAACAAGGCAGCCGCTGCCGGGTATATGTCCTACTGACAACAGTTACTTGTCATGGGACAGATTGTTTGATACGGTATTTTTTGACGGTAGCGTGATCGAAGCAGCGTCACGGCACTGCTTGTGAGCTGCTGTTTTGTGGGCAGCATTTAGAACATTCCGGTGAACTAAAGAAAGACGGAGGATACAACAAGAACATTCTGAGCAGTATTTTTTGAACCATGGGCCTTCGGAAATAATGTTTCTCCTTTCGTCATTCACCCTGGCAAACTGTCTGTTGTTTGCAGTTTGAACACAACTACCATTTGTATGTTTTGCTGTGTTTATTATAATCATAACAGTAATGATAGCAGTTGTTTAGGGAAGTGTGTGTGTGTGTGTGTACAACTTACCAATGGTTGTCTCATTCTGCCTTACCATCTTTTTACTTTTTTGGACAAACATATACACAACAGGGCATCACTGATGTTTTCAGTATTCACCACTGATTGAAAAATAATGCTTTTTTAAGTTTCTTTTTCTACATCAGCAAGGCGGTCGCCCCCCCCTCCCTTGAGCCTTGCTCCGCCTTGACACTGTGATCCAGGGGTTCTGACAGGAGCTTCCCCCTCCACCAGTGAACGCTGCATCTATGTCATACACTTGTCTATGGCTGTGTGGTGCATGCTGGGATTTAGTGCTTTAGCTTATGTCCCCCCCCCCCCTTGGGTTATTGAGGGTTTATGTAGCCATGGTAACAACGGTTCAAGTGAATTGTAATGACTTCAAATAATGGCGGAAGGTGTTGCTCCAATGGGAAGTGCCTATTTGGCAAGTCAGTAAGGACTTGTAGTAAGGGGAACTTTAGAGACTTGAGTTTAAGTACTTATAAAAGTTATATTAAGCTACTTATTTAAGTAGCACATCATCTTCATTCATGTTATGCATACTATGATGGTGGCCAAATATTTGAGTGACATTCTGAGGTTCTGAGATCAGTTCCCTGTTTTTATTTGTCACTATTGGAACCAGAAAGGGGATGTATTAATAATGAAAACCCCAGCTTTAACATTCATAGCAACCTAATAAGGAGTCACTTAATGCAGGGTTTTTTTTTTCAACCAAAAGAAAATCGCTTCCTAGCCAAAATGAAGTATACAAAAAGTATATATATTACTCATAATTCAACATAACTTATTAGTGAGGTATAGGGAGGTATAGATACACAATTGTTAATAATACAGTTAATTATATTTTGCTTGCCAGTTGGAGCGTAATTGATATGTATGCTGACCGCAAAATGCAGATCAGATGTTCCATAATGCTATTCCTTCTGCATACTGGGAAAGTAAGAGGTTTAAATTAATGAGGGTATGACAGCTTTCTACAAACAGTAACCAGACTCAATACAGTATACAGTATACTCGATACAGCATTTGTGTTTGTTTCTGATAATTGATAAAGATGCTGTAGGTAAGATTTAAGTTTATCTGAGACTAATTTGTTAGAAATGCCACCAGCCAACAGCCATCTGTTAGCTATCGTGAGTGAGTGAAATGCCCTGTGAGAATATCATTTGTGAGATGACTGCGCCTGCCTCTGTATAATCCAATTTAGATTTTAGGCCGCTCCTAGCTTATTTCTGACCAAGCAGGGAATCTCTTCCCTGATTGGTCTTGGGAATCTATCTTGCCTGTCAAACACGTGTGTGAAAAGCGACACTTCTCAATGGCGGAGAAACGTAGGGAG
This sequence comes from Molva macrophthalma, assembly GCA_027123675.1. NCBI lineage: Eukaryota > Metazoa > Chordata > Actinopteri > Gadiformes > Lotidae > Molva > Molva macrophthalma. The sequence continues at coordinate 12,525,509 of JAOPJO010000154.1, forward strand.
GGAGGGAGCAGCAAGGGAGGGGACGTTTTTATGGTGTTTAGTTTCAAAATCTTTGCTCTCTTCTCTTCTATCTTTACAACTCTGGAATCTTACCTACAGCCCCTTTAATCGTTTCCCTAATGTGCTTTGGGAAATACTTAAGAAATTCCTTGACTTGAGGTCCATTTTGTAATGTTCTGTTGAAACCGTACTTTGTCATCCCACTGGTTTGACGTGTGTTTAGATTCGCCACGACTGTTCTGTGCACATGTTGTTATGTTCTGGGCCTGAAGTCCTATTTCGTATTAATTTTAAATAAAAATAAATAAATAAACAAAAATAAAAGAAGATCTGGTTTCAAAGACAGAGTTTTTGACAAATACTTTCTGGGATTGAATGGCAGGAACTTGACATTGTATGAGGGGTATTCAATCAAATAACCACTATTACACGTCTGAGATGCTGTAGCCTCCATTATTCCATGTGATGTGCCTTGCAGACTCATACCCCCCTGCCCTTTATGTTCTGTAATGGTTTCCTATCATCATCCTTCATGAGTCATCCTTTGTGAAGTATCTTGTTTCAAGAACAACATCCCATTTCCTGCCATTTGCACTTGTTTACCAGTTGTTTTCAACCTCCAAAATATGTTTCGCCTCATTGTATATTTGTGGTCACTGATTTAATTATTTAAAATCACATTGAGGATAATTTTGTAAATTGGTTATGTTTGTATCAATTTCACACTGAATGCCTCCATCTGCTGGTCTGGTAATGATTTAACAGCCTTTAACCCTCTGAGGCCAACAGTTAGTTGTTTTTGTTTGGTTGGTTGGTTGTTTGCCTGTGTTTTTGTTTTTGTGTGGAGAGTATGTGTTGGCTGGTCCAACGTTGTATTTGACCGATGTAGTGCAAATGTGTAATTATTGATAGCTGTAGCCTTTTTGATCACATTTGTTTGTTTTTGAGCATGCAATACACATGACACTGTTAATTTGTCTTTCATTTTTTTCCAGCTGATATTAAAATTTGCGTCATTGACCTCTGTGAAGTTTAAAACAATATACGTTTTCCCCAAACCTCTTTCAATAACCAAACGTTTATATTAGTCTAAGGGATTGGTAAAAAATATATAATTTTGCAAATTAGTGATTGTTATATTTATACTTTTTAACATTACTAATTGTTTGTTGTTTTTTACTCTAAACTCGTTTTGTTGACGCTGTTTGGTAAATGCTTCCCGAAGGGCCCACAAGATGGTAGCACAACACACGAAAACATTACAGTAGACGTAACTCTTTCAAGTATATTTTATTGAGCGTATATGAGAGTATAGAACGATGCTAGCATACCGTCGTTAGCTTCTTCAAGGCCATTACTGGCTAAATATAACTATACTTTATAATTATAATTAATCAAAGATGTATTTTAGATGTAGGGATATCAAGAGCCCAGTGTTTCTTCCTCGTGCAATTTATGACCACAGTGGCAACGGATTGGCTCGTGGAATCCGCTGAGTCAGCAGAACTATCTGTTGCGTTGATTTAGTTAGTAGAGGCAACCAGGCTACCTGCAAATCATTTATGGTCGACAAAAGATTTGCCACTGAATACACATGGACGGTAGTAGCCTATTCTCGGTTAGCTGATTACATTTTGGCTATCAAATGGACAATTATTATGTAAAGTTTTTACATACAATTTTCTGCTCAAAGTGATTTGATTATCCGAACCTTTAGCAGGCATCTAGCCGCCGGACACTATTTAAATAGGCCTACGACCTTTTAGTCGAGCATCAATCCACTAAAGACCTGATCCCTGCGATTGATTAATTGTCTTTGGAGGCTTTTATCAGTAGAACTATCATTTCCTGAAAAACAAGACACTGTGATTCTTGTAACATGATCTGAACTCAAAGGTGGATGTTTGATGGTGTAGCCATAGAATCAGCTGAAATGTTTAATCAGAGCCTCTGATTAGATACATGCATGTATTAATACGAGATAGGCTACATGTTTCTTCTGTTCATATGATGTGTTACCATCTTACGATAATAGAGCATCTTTATTTACAAATTAACAGCAAAATAACCATAACTTTGCAGTTAAAAGGAATAAAGGAACAGCAAACAAAACGCTGCTTTGGTACGTTTAAAAAATCTCTCTCTCTCTCTCTCTCTCTCTCTCTCTCTCTCTCTCTCTCTCTCTCTCTCTCTCTCTGATCTCCCGTCTTTTTAAGCTCTTTATATCTGCTCGCAGCAGACAGACTTTGCCATGTCTGCCTGTGGATTCTGTATTCATGTTTTGAGGATCACACAATAGTCAATATTTGACCATCTCTGTTGGAGCTGTTACTGACCAGCAATATGATAAAAAAAAAAAGACAAATAAACTTTTAGCACCTTTTTTCTGCTGTCACAGACCCCATCATCATCATCATCATCATCATAATGTGGTTAGAATGTGCCTGATTTCATCCACAGTTATTTGCTCTCTATCTTCTCCCATATGGAAATCACAAAACTCCTGAACTGTTGCCTGGCTGCCCCTTCACCTGGGCTCTGACCCGTCTAGGCTTTAATCCCTGTGTGTGTGTCTGTCTGTGCATGTGTGTGTGTCTGTACTTGTGTGTACGTGTGTCTGTGCACGTGTGTATGTGTGTGTTTGTTCAGGCCAGTGGCGCAGCTCCGTCCAGACCGGCACACTTGTACAACAACAGAGCCCACACCCAGGAGTTAATCTGGATCATGATGGTAATTACCGGTCTGAGAGTAGAGAGAGAGAGAGAAGAGAAGAGAACAGGAGTGGGAGGGGGAGACTAGGACGTTTGTGGTGGCGGTGGGGGGAGCCGGTGCAATCGTACACGGAGCAGGAGGGAGGAGCCTTCAGCTACAGCAGGCTGCTCAGTCCACTGACCTTGGAAAATGTGAGCGAGTGAGGGTGGGGAGACAGAGAGAGAGAGAGAGAGAGAGAGAGAGAGAGAGAGAGAGAGAAAGGGGAGGAGAGAGTAGGGCCAACCCACACACAGACGCACACACACACAACCACACTCATGCACACAGGCTTACTTACGTTCCAACACTGCAGATCTGCCTGTTTCTTTATCGCTGTCAATCTGTGCTTGTGGCTGAAGGGGTAGCAGCCCGGCAGTTGAAGACGTGTTGCGGGGAAGCCATTGAAAACAGAGGGCAGATGAAAGGAGATAGCCGGCCGTCTTTTCTCGTGAGTACTCTTGAGGCTTCGTCGTCTCACGTGTCATTTCCCTGGCTAATTGTTGTTGTTGCTTAGTGCCCGGTGTCGGTATGAAATAATGAATGTTTTCTAGCGTGTGAATGTCAATGCGCGTGTGTGTGTGTGTGTGTGTGTTTCTGTCTGTCCGGGAATGTTTGTGTGTTGATGTGTTGCTATGTGAGTGTGTGTGTGTATTGATGTGTAGACATGTGGTAGTGTGTGTGTGTGTGTGTGTGTGTGTGTGTGTTGTGTAGATATGTGTGTGTGTCAGTGTGTGTGTGTGTGTGTTGCTATGTAGATATACGTGTTGGTGTGTGTGTGTGTGTGTAATCATAATATTGCAACATTGCCATGAATGTCAAAACTCAGGAATGTATGCATCTCCCCATCTCTGTATTGTGGGTGTCATGCTGCGCCATGCCTAAGAACAGCTGTATGTTTGGCTGTGTGTTTGTGTAAATACATTTACATATCTTTGATGACATCTTGGGACTGTTTGTTTCCCAACACATACCATTCCGCAGGCAGTGTGTGAAGGACTGCCTGTCAATTATTTAATCATATTTGAATCATTATTCAATCAATGGATAACCACTCATTCTGGCAAGACATGGTAGTCTGATGATATCAGTTTGAATTCCATTTTTACGACATTCATAGCTGCGGTAAACACGCCTTGAGACTTGGTCAGCACGCAAGAAAACATGGTGTTCGCCTTATTTGTTTACCGGCATGGACAGCAGTGTGGCCAATGACAGCAGGGTATTCCTGGCCAATAGGGACTCTTGATGCAGAACACCTGCAGTATTGAGTGTTCAGGCTGGAAGTCACCGGCGCTGCTGCCACCAAGCAGGCAGGCAGACAGGCTGAAAAGATGCCACTATGTTTGAGTTCCCTGTCAGTTGTATGGTTATGCTATTAGCGTTGGCTGAATTCCGGCACTGTGAAACCAAAGAAATGTCTGTGGTATGCGCGTATAGTGCTGCAAGGCGGTAACGAGAGAGCACAGGCATGCATGTAGTTACACAGACACACACATGGTCAAATAGAGAGATGTAGAGTGAAATAGAGAGGGAGGGTTGCGGGGGGGGGCGGGGATTCTACATTATCATGGTGTGACATCATCACAGCTCCCCCTGAACACCCAGCACCAAGTACACGTTATCTGCACTGTAAGCGGGTCGTTTTCTCATTCCTCAGTCTTGACGTTGGACGCCGTCATCAGGCAGAAAGAGAATGGGAGATTGCGGTGGGAGAGAGCTACATTTCGTCGAAGCTAATCTGAGTTCAGGGATCGGCCACTGACACTAAACACTTGGAAAGTGTCGTAGTTAAGAATACCTAGCATGCACACACGCACACACGCACGCACGCACGCACACGCACACACACACACACACACACACACACACACACACACACACACACTTGACTCCATGTAGGGACCCTTAGTGTGGTCTGTGTTTTCATAACAGAGAGAGGGACTGCAGTAGAGTGGTGAAGGTTAGGGTAAATGAAAGAGGAAACGTGTTTGTCTTGTTGCAGTTGTGTCGTTGTTGCTAAAGGCTAGTGGCTGTCCTACACCCTGCAGCATTGCGAAGACCAGTGCTATCTCCTAGATTAGCACTTTAACCTACTTACTAAAATGGTATTAGATGGAAAAGGCGAAACTTTTTTTTTATGTTTATGCAGGTTTTATGGCACTGTTCAGGGTCTATCTCGCTCACTGTCTCTCTTTCTCTCTTGCTATCCTTCTCTCCTTCACTCCCTCTCCCCTCTTTCCACCTCTGACTCTGTCTCCCCTCTCTGTCTCTCTCTCTTTCCCTGTCTCCGTCCACTTGCACCTACAGTAGCGGAGGAGACAATGTGTGACATTGTATGCCATTGTGCTGTGCTGTGCTGATTGCTTGTGAGGCAAGTAGGAGGCAGCTCTCATGTGATGTTTATGAGGGAGGTGAAAGGCTGTCATTCATTAAGGAGATGCCCCCCCACCTCCCTCCTTGCACACACCCACTTCACGCACCCATCCTACCCGTCAGCTGCTTCTGCTTGTTCGTCTCCTGGAGCTCAGCACACATAGCGATGCGATAACGATGATTGAAAATGAGACGATTTGTGTAATATGTGTTTGTACAAATTAAAGATTTCAGCAAAAGCCGGGTGACTAACCAATGTTTTTGTTTTGAGTGACTAACTTTAAACCTAACCATAGGCGGGATCCTGTCTGTGTTTCCATGCTAATAAAGTTATTTTGAATTATAAGAGAAACTTTCATCTGTTCATTGAGCCCTCAGGTCACACTGAGCATGAGAATAAATTGCAATGTATTTTCAGAAGCTGAGCTGCTTTGGTGTGTCCCAACAGCTTGTTAACTGGCCAGGTTGTTCTGTGGATATAGCAGTGTGGGAGTTGTTCCTCTTGGCTTGGAACTGTATTAGATCTTCCAACAGGTCGCATACAGGACATCTCTCTAAAGAGCTTTTGTGCTTCATGGTTTGCTTGTGTTGAACACACAGAAACACTAAAGAGTGTGTGTGTGTGTGTGTGTGTATGTGTACGCGCGCATGTGTGTGTGTGTGTGTCTGTGTGCGGGAAATTGTTAGAAAGAGAGATGTGTCTGTCTCCACCTATCTGTGTGTACATGTTATGGTGTTCATTTTTGTGGCTTTGGGTGAATTTTTTGTTCATCTAAATATTTGGGAACAGCCAGACAATGGGCGATGTTCTTTCTGCTCATGCCATGTCGTCCCCACCACTGTATGTATGGCAAAGTAATGTGCACTCTAGGGGAGAGCCCTCAATCTCAACGGTCCACTTAACATCCAAATGTCAGTAGATAATCTCATGAAGCTATTGTTTCTTCGAATGGCTCAGGCGGGGCAGATGGTCTGTGTGTGTGTGTGTGTGTGTGTGTGTATGTGTGTGTGTGTGTGTGTGTGTGTGTGTCTGTCTGTGTTTGTGTGTGTTTGTGTGTGTGTGTGCATGCCTGCATGCATGCATGTGTGTGTAACCTTAGTCAACTCACATTGATAAATTGTACATCTTTTACCAAAAATCGTATCTAATTACATCCTGACACAAATTCTAATGTATTATTAATCTGTCCCACCTTGACAAATCTAAAGAGGGCAGGAAATTAGCGTCTTTCTATTGGAGGGAAGCTGCTGTAGTTTTGTCTTCATCAAACCTCATCATGAACATTTTGGAGAGCTCTCCAAAAGGTTGGTTACAAGGTCTGTTGGCATCTCTTGGGCTCTGATGACATAGTCCCTCTCTTTTAGAAAACCCATTATAGTCCACCGTTCTCCACATGGCGAACGGACACCAGTCCAGTTTCATTGTACTCGAGATGCGTGAGAAAGTGCAGATGCTGAAACGAGGTGAGCTTGGGCTTGGCCACATGCATTCAGTGCAGTCAACCGACGGCTTGGTTTACTGCTGGCATGGGTCCTGTAGTCTCTCGGAGCCAAGCTGCTCTGCCGACATCAGCTCACAGTACGCTGGCCTAAGCATATAGACACACAAACACAAACCGTGGGCACGGAGGAAGAGGATGGATTTGCATTGATTCATTGAACCCTGTCGTCAGTTTCTTCCTCTCGGATCAGCGTTAGTCAGTTTGTTTATCTACCTTAGTGGAGCTCTGTGACGGGCCGGGGAGCCATCTTAAGCAGAAGAGCTTAAAGAGGTTATAGCGGGAATGGAGCCAGCAGGTGAGGGTTATCCAAACGACGGCTTCGGCCTTTGTAATGGCGCTGTGATGCCCCTGTCCATTGTTTAGGTCATCTCATGTTGCGTTGTTGCTTTTTTTCTGCTTTGCTTTTGACTTTGGCTTCAACATGCGATTCTTGCCGGTTGCTTGTAATTTTGTTTTCCCTCCGTGTCTGGGAACCATGGTGATATTTTGCACACCAGTGGTTTCTCAGTTTACCACGTCCAGAGTTGGGGTTAGGACCACCTCAGTTGATTAGCAACTTTGCTGCTATAGCAATACAATTTTGGGTGCACATTTGTCTCAGCCTGTGCCTCAAATTAACTATTACGTTTAGGTCTTTACAATTTGGGCAGAATTCGTTGCTATTTTTAGTTATTTTAGTTCCAATAGAGATTCTTGCATTGGGCATGGTTTCCTCACAAGAAGATAGTCCAACGGCAATGTGTCATCTGAACAGACAGAATGAGAAGAAGCTTCCAGAGATGATTTACTTCCTGTTGTTTCAGCTTTGACACTGGAAACATCTTTATTTGGCTCTATAGCAAAGTGTGCCCTATGTGTGATTTTATCCTCCTCACTATTCCCAGGAGCCCCAGAAGGACGAATGAGGAATACTTAGTTGTCAGTGATGCTGATGAGAAACACTGTGGAAAATCTTTAACAAACCAAAGTTTAGGCTCTAGGGAATCTAGTAGCCAAATGTGACTACTCTACTTTGTGAATGGATCGCAACACATGAGCTATGTATGTAACCTTAATGCAGAAGCCTGTTCAGGTATTTCTTCCCTAAGTTTCATGAGAACACAGGCCACCATATAATCACCTACCTGATTACTGTCTTGGCTTCAGTATCTGGGTTCCTGCTGAGAACTGCTTAAGGTTCCAATCTCCGCCATGACACCCACCATGACACCGTATTCAACAGAGGACACATGTTGAACTATGAACCAGGCATACGCAGGGCCTCATGTGAGGATGAGTCTGTTCCATGCCAAATCCAACATGAACTGTTATCCATTCACTGAGTTTCTCTTTCCCAAACCCCTTTCTTCTTCATGGTAGACAACGAGAAGCATCTGGTACCGTTTGGATCACCACTTGGACTGGTGTGTTAGAAGTTGTCCATGATATGCTGGATGGTTCCAACATAAAGTGGTCTTGTCGGATTTGTTGTGCTACTGCCCACTTGTCCCTGCGCCTTTTGCCTCGTCTCTCTACAATCTGTTTTCGATTTGCTCAGATTGCAAGATGAGAACATAGAGACGGTCGTAGCTACCATGGTTACACTCGGTGTGTACACTTGTATGTGCGATGTGCATGCATGTCGTGTGGATGTGTTTACCTGCTTAAAATATTGTCCTTCGAATGTAGGCCAATGCAATAAATACTTAATTAAATGCTTGACAGTGTATAATAAAAACAAATGATCCAATTAACAGTTCAAGAATGACTTACTTTTGACGTGATGCTAATTTATATTTAGTGTAACTACCTTTGAATGCAGACAGTGAGCTGCCCAACGTGTCAGAAAACAGGGATGTGTGAGCGTCAGGATGTGGCCATGGAGATGAGTAGATAAACAGGAAACAGGAAAGTGTACACACAGACACACCTTCAAGTGTGCACAGACAGACGGGGAGGGGGTGGTCAAAGCTAAGGCTAGAGCAGGTGTACGCCTAGAAACACACACACCCACCGCTTGCTCTCTCACAACACACATACGCACACATACGCACACATACGCGTGCACACACATGCACGCACGCACGCACACACGCACACACACACACACACACACACACAGTATCTCCCTATATCTGACTCTCTTGAACACACTCACACACACACACACACACACACACACACGTGGGTAGTTTACCCACAGTGCAACAGTGCAGCTGTCTTCCCTACTTTTCTGCCTCAATCCCACAGGGATCATTTGTCGAGCAGACGGAGTGTCGGTTACACTACAACCAGTGTCACCCCTTAACCTCAAATAGGGGCTTCCCATATGAACACGCCAGCACTGATGCTCAACATGTACCATTTAAACTGCTCAGACATCACATCACGCTACACTCAGAGGCCTGGATACAAACTGCTGCATCATCACGGCATCGGTTTTCAGGCAAAGAATGGCAAAAGCCTTTTTAAAGAGAAAGACCAACATAAAGTTACGTATTGCAGTGGGGAGAATTTGGTTGATTTATTTGACTTTAACTCCTACATGGCCCAGAGGAAGCAAACTCTGACTCCACTACACATAAATGTCGTACGGCATCGACTGAGTGCACTCAAATCATTGAAGAACCGCTATTAAAAGCCAGCGGGCAGAAACTCGAGGAATTGTATTGAGCGCCTTGATTTTTTAAATCCCTTAAAAGTTTGTATATTCCATATTTCCATCATATTAAATTATTTGTAAGTTGTGCCGTAGATTTCTGTCTTAAAGTAATCAGTCCCTCCTTTCCTGAAGTATGTGTAGATCATTCCTTTACGTGTTTGCTTTTGTACACGTTTCTATTTCGAGGCTATTCTATTTGCAAGCATCAACGCAGACACCAGGAGCCTGGTGGTTCCTCCAGGAATGTGCCACTGTATTGGGAGGTGATTTCTCTGACAACTGGATTACATGTTTAGCTGTGCCTGCTGGGCTGGTGGGTTGGAGGATTCTCTTGCAGTTTCAACACAGGGGAGAACTCGTTGCGGGCTCTCTATAGCACCTTATACAGTAACTCCACAGGGCAGAGAACAGCATAGCATGTGCAGTGGAATCTTTGTGTTTTTTGCATTAGTTTAAACGCCTGTGCTTGTACAGCTTTAGTCCCGGGCTGTCAGCTGATGTCAAGTTTTTAAACGCCGACCAATCACGTGCCGCATCGGAACTTCAGAATGCATGCAATGAATCTTGTTTGCTTAAGTATGGGCGCGGTCACGGGCTTTTTTAGGTGTGTGCATGTTCCCTTGAGTGAGTGTCTACCTATTTGTCTGTCCTCCCGTTGCCTCCTGTGTAAAGGTCATCGAAGAAACCGAGACATGGGATTAAATAAATAAACGATGCAGCAGCTATACAGCCAGACAGCCACTAACCCCCACCCTCCACCCTCTACCAGCCACACAGAGATGAGCTGCTGACAGGGGCCGTGTCCCAGGGAGAAGGGTTACCATGGCGATGTGTTGAATCACGCTGCAAAATAGACCGCCTGACTTCAGAACCCCTGAAGGGTCCCAGCCCCACTGCTCCACACCCTTGCCAGGAGAGGAGGAAGAGGAAGGGCTAACTGGTTGGTAGGGGATCAGTGTTTTGATGGGCGGTGCCCAGCTTGTATACAAGAGATACTGCACTGCAATTATGTTCCACGCATTCAATCAAGCTATGTGACAGTCTGGGCTGAGGCTAAGTTTCTGTTGTTGTTTTGGTTTTGTTTTACTGCTCAAGGTCTAGAGTGAGATGGATGAATATCAATATATCAATATCATACCTATATCTCAATCGTGGAGAATTGACAAGGCTATTAGTGCTCTTTCAATCAACCTGTACTGCTACCCTGGAATCATGAGACATGTTTGGTGATAGACAAACATGAACCAGCTTGATGTTCTACATCGTGGTCTTGACTTTCTCTGCCCTCGGCTCCGAGGGCAGAGAAATGGTTGTTTAGATGAGTTCAATAAGCCCTGGCTGATATTTAGGTTACCGGTAACACTAGTAGTACCCCACATGTGACCGTGATTGATTAAAGCCAATGTATTATTTCATACCTTGAATGCTATTACCAAGTGTCGATGAGCCAGGATGAAACATGTACACATGACACATAGGCGGCAGTAACCCTAACCCTAACTGCTCCCGATGAGCTGGCTGTAGCCTTGCCTGGTTGACACTGCCGTCGGTGTGTGTATAAAAATGGTTGTAAGTCACTTTGGATAAAAGTGTCTGTTAAATGCACTAAATGTAAAAAAAAAATTAAAAACATACATAAGGAGGGCCTCTTTGGTGTGTGAGGTCATCCCTCGACTCTTACATTATCAGAATAGCTGCAATGTGACGTTATTTATGCTGCATTCCTCCCAGGTCTGCTTTTCATTTATACAATTAGATACATTTAGCTGCAGTGACGTTGTTGCGGTGCAGTTAGTCCACGTGCTTACAGAGCGCTTAGTGTACATCGGTGATTCATTCGGAGGGGGGGATTACGCAACGTCTATGTTTCCTTTAACAAAGATATATTATAAGCCACACATGTGTTGCAGCCCTGGTGTGGCTCCATGCTGTATTTCGGTTTTTTTTAAATACCGTTCATGGTGTGTGTTTAAGCTCTGGACAAGCATTATAAATAGTTTGAAAATGTCAGTGGTCATGCACAAAGCGCATAATTTGATTGAGATCATTCTTGGCGTGAAAATAACCCAGCCTTCCTTTTAACAACTGAATAAAAAAAAACAAAACCGAATGGTAATTTCATACTTGTCAGCCACTTATGCGTAATTAGCAGCGACTGTTGGCCGTTCCAACTTGTTTCCCTGGAAGGCGCTCTCACGTCATGTGTGAACTAGGGAGATAGAGCTGGAAGGAGTGCTTCGTAATACTTTAAACTTCCTGAGAATGTCTCTCTGTATTTTATTTTTCCTCCCTTCTTGAAAAACAATCTGTAAGTTCCTCCGTCGGGCCCCGCAGGTCCTTCTCGTTCGCTCTTCGACCTCGTAGTCCCTGACGGTCCTGGACTACATGCGGGATCCTGCCGGGAGCTCAGCGATGGAGGCCTGGACCGTGTTTTTCGTTGCCTTATGTGCAATCCATGTCAGTGACATAGGCGAGGAAAAACGCCACCGCTGTGAGAGTTACCGGGGCGCACGCACAGGGCGTCAGACCGTCTTGTCAGCGAGGGGCAGCATGGGAGAGAGAGAGACAGAGAGATACAGAGAGAGGGAGGGAGAGAGAGAGAGAGAGAGGAGAGAGCAGGCGACAAGACAAAAGCAGTTCTGTTCTCTGCCTTGCAAGATAAAGCGTTCACTCACCACTTCTCCCTTTTGTTAGTGTTTTTCTGGTCTACGTAATGTTTATTCACCACAAGGTTTGCGTACATCTACTGCTGAGCCTGTGTGTTTGTTTGTTTAGCCATAATGGATCATTAGATGGGGACAGTAGCGGGCTCTCAAAGTGTGTGACATTTTTTTCGTAACATTCCCAAACCAAAGGTGTCAGAACTGCCTGCACGGTGCTTTGTGGCATACCCTGCGCAAAAGCATAGCATAACACAACACACTGCAGCTCCTTGCAGTTTCTATAGTTATACACATATAACAACTGTGGGGTATAAATAACTCAAATATTGCAGAGCAGGAAGATATTTGTTGAACCAACACATGTCTGTGTGTGTGTGTGTCTCATGCAAGTGCGGTCTTATCTGTGTGTGCGCATGTATGTGTGTGGGCCTGCATGTGTGTGTGTGTGTGTGTGTGTGAGTGCCTGCATGTGTGTGTGTGTGTGTGTGTTTTTGTCTGCATGCACGTGTCTGTGTTATCGTTTGTCTGTGTATCCGTGCATGAGCGCCTGTGTGCGTGTGTGTGTGTGTGTGTGTGTGTGTGCGTGCACCTTGTGAGCTGTGGGGTCAGCGTAGCCACGGGATGAGCGCCCTGTTCTCCCAGGCTTTTGTGTCCCAGTTCTCGTTTAAAGGGCCTCTTTGTGCCAGCCTCAGATCACATGTCACAATATTGAAACAGCTGCACACGATAGTGGTGTGTTTGACCTTCACCACCGGCACTCAGGCCGATCCGCTCTGCTAAGACGACATCGGACAGTCAGAAGCTTTGGAAGAGGAAAAGAGACAGATGCATTTGTAGGAGTGTGTTTGAGTGGGTGTGTAGACAGTGTGTATGTGTGTGGGTGTGTGTTTGTCGAGGGTTGTACATTTGCCTCGATCTTAATTATCGTCTTCAGCGTTCAGTGTTTGGCATTGTCAAAATGGCAGCGCTGCCTGATACAATGCAGCAAAGAAGAAGTAAGGAAGAGGTTCATAGAGATCCGTCCCCTTCTCCACTTTAGGAATTTCCTTGACGTGATAATCTTCATTTACATCTCTAATCTCATCTTTAGTCCTATATCCAGACAAAACTGCACTTCTACCAGCAGCAGTTGTGTGTTTTGAATTATAAAAATGTCTCTCAAGATTAAACAAAATCTTGAAATGTTGTCCCCCCACACCCTTGCACTCTTTCAACCGGCGGCTGTCCTGAAATGGACTTCCAGGGAGTAAATCTCAGGCCACAGGGTGACGAGGAGCAAAGCTATTCTGGAGAACCACTAAAGACAGTCCAAGGAGAAAGCCATATCCCTCAGGGATAGATACTAGCCTAAGCCTTTGCTTTTTGGGCCCGCCTACGTTAGTAGAAAAGCACATAGAAGCAATTTAGTCTCCACGTTGTATTGATTCAGGCCGTCTTGAGGAACTGACGAGGGGCTGGAGATAAGGAAGTTACTTTCTAAAGCGTATTAACTGTCTGTAGGGTAATTCTGTTTAGGGTTGTAGATATAAGATAAGAGAGGTTAGATTACACAGACAGACAAACATATAGATAGATATATGTTCAAGTGTATCCAATAGATGGTATGTGAGCAGAGTGGCATGTCAATGCACATAATCCGTAAGTATAGTTCTCAAATGTGAAACGGGGAGAGTCCTACAGGTGTGTTTGTAACATGTATGTGCGTGTACTACCGGAGCAGAGCGAGTGTGCCGTGTTACCGGTGCTTGACTTCCGTGGTATTAGTTTCTGTGCTTGGGTTGAATGGTCTTCCTGACATTGACTGTCATGGCCGCTGTGTATCATGTTCAAAACCAAGACATATACCAGGACCTCACTCTCTAGCTGAATAACTGAGTCAATATTTGAAAAAATACAAAGTTGGAATGCGGGTGCTGAGAGTGCTTTTGCTATTGAATATACACCATTGTCAGGTGACCTTTTAACATTGTGGACGTCAACTCGGCAAAATCAAAATGCAATAGATGGCCGTGTCTGCAGACAACTAAGAATGGAAGTGGGTTGTTGTGTGGGGAATCCTATTGGCCATTTTTATTTCCTCTGTGCTGGTCTTTTGCAGAGGCTTTGGGTCTCTTGCAGAGGTTTTAGGTCTCTCTTGCAGAGGTTTTAGGTCTCTCTTGCAGAGGGGTTGTGTCTCTCTTGCAGAGATGTTGGGTCTCTTTTGCAGAGGTTTTAGGTCTCTCTTGCAGAGGTTTTAGGTCTCTCTTGCAGAGGTTTTAGGTCTCTCTTGCAGAGGGGTTGTGTCTCTCTTGCAGA
>JAOPJO010000154.1:12539833-12563763 GCA_027123675.1 Molva macrophthalma
GGTTTTAGGTCTCTCTTGCAGAGGGGTTGTGTCTCTCTTGCAGAGGTTTTATGTCTCTCTTGCAGAGGGGTAGTGTCTCTTGCAGAGGTTTTACGTCTCTTTTGCAGAGGGGTTGTGTCTCTCTTGCAGAGGGGTTGTGTCTCTCTTGCAGAGGTTTTGGGTCTCTCTTGCAGAGGTTTCGGGTCTCTCTTGTAGAGGTTTTGGGTCTCTCTTGCAGAGGTTTTGTGTCTCTCTTTAAGAGGTTTTGGGTCTCTCTTGCAGAGATGTTGGATCTCTTTTACAGAGGTGTTGGGTCTCTCTTGCAGAAGTTTCGGGTCTCTCTTGCAGAGGTTTTGGGTCTTGGGTGAAATTACAGACCTGAGTGCTGCATTGTCTCTGAGGTTATAACAGTTAAAACAGCTCTTGCATAGGATCGTGTTCACAGACTACTGATTACAGATAGCAGTAGTTTGGTGGATAAGTGCCTGATAACACAGCATTGAGACAGCATTTTCCAAGTGACTTTGGAAAGAGGTAAAAGGATGGAAAAAGTAAGAGAGGGGGAGAGAAGAGATGGCTGGATACGAGAGAGTTAAAGGGAAATAACAAGACGTAGGAAGCAAAGTGAAAGAAGGACAGATTAAGGAAAAGTGGGGCAGAGAGGGAAAGTGACAAAGCAAGAAATAGAGAGAGAGAGAGAAAGAGAGAGAGAGAGAGAGAGAGAGAGAGAGAGAGAGCAACTTGGCAGTGTTGTAAAATGCAATTAAAAGCTGTTTTCAAGGACACACTGTTAGACTCAGCAGCTTGAGCATTAGACTGCATCACTGCATCATCACTACCAGGGTTGGACTCAAACCTCCTCTCTGATAGAGCTTGACACAACAAAGTATTTCACAATCAGAAACCATCAGAAATTAAGGCAAGCATGTCTAGTTAAGCGTGGCGAGGCCACCGTTGCATAACCATAACTGTTTATGCGAGGGCTTCAAGAATCTCAGAACAAGCAGAGTGTTCTTGCAACGTGGGATTGTGATGCTCATCAGTATGCACTGAAAGGTGTATGTGTATTTGGCATGAGAAAACACATGGCCTTCTTGGAGTCTATAGGGAATAATGAAGTTAACTTTCATACGGGGCACTGTAGGTTTTGTCCTATGACATAACACTAATTGCCTGCGCTCAGATCCTATTAAGATCAGATGAGGTTATAATAGGGTTAGTGTTTCTTGTGCCCGGAATATAAGGTGGCTTAAACCTGGCTCATGGCTGTGATCATGGTATCGTCACGATTCATGATCGATTGAAGGTGCTACAGAGTTTGCTGTCATCCGTATGTCGCCTTAACCGATCCCATGCAGGACTTGTCTCTTCCCAATCGATCCTGTGTGCATGGCTCCATGCATCATGCTTGTTGGAACTAAACCAAACAGTGATGCAGGATGCTCACACTGTTCAAAGCAGGGAAGGGAAGAATCTCTAGTTGCCATGGAAGCTGACATGCGACATGCTTGACGATGAAGGATGATCTAATCTAGAGCCAGTTAGGCATCGATTAACACAAACATGAACTTGGATTATAGGATCCAATTCAGACACAGATGTCTAGTTGTAGTGTAGCACACCATGATAAGAGGCTAATTCAAAGCTTTAATTGCTCCTCAGGATAGGACCTACTGTGGACATTGTGGGGTGGTCTAAACTGGTATTTAACATGCACCACTGCCCCCACTGTTATAAAGGGACCTCTGGCCTCCATAAATCCCACCAAGAGAGAGAGAGAGAGAGAGAGAGAGAGAGAGAGAGAGAGAGAGAGAGAGAGAGAGAGAGAGAGAGAGAGAGAGAGAGGGCCTCTTTATTTAATTAATACAAGCCTGTTTGTCTATCAGCCAAGCTGCAGAGCAAATGCTTCATCTTAGCCAGGGCTTGTGTCTATATGCTCTATAGCATTGTCTAAACATATGAGCAACAGTGCATAAGTTGGGTGCACAGGAGGGATCCCAAAAGTAATACAATATATGATTAAAACAAATATATGATATTATCATGTAGAATGGTAATGTTTTTCTGAGTTTCAAATTGATTGTTATATAGCCTACATATCATATATCATTAATGGAAATTACATGCTTGAATCCCAGGCATCTAGGAACAGTGGGGATAAAAGCAAGTATGAATAATAAGGAATAAGGTTAAAGAAATAACAATATCTAATAATAAACAATTTTGCAAAGCAGTCAAAGTAGTTGCATTTCTGTCATGGAAAGCAGCACTGCCTTATATAGCGTGAGAACCACTGAGGGCATTTTTTGGGTTACTTCTTTTGTTCAGTCCTGAAACATGCTTGTATTCCTACTATTTCTAGACATGGCGGAATTCTGCTTGATTATACTGTTTAAGTGCAGGTCACACTGGTCACAGACACAGAGGGTCATGGTGTGAGAGTCACACCCTGACCATCTCTGCTGTCTCAGCCCTCACACTGGCTCCTGGGTCGCCTGGACACAGACACTTATAATTTAAACTGGCTCCCACTGACCACAGACACAGACACGCTGGCCCTGGGCTCTTTGTTTGTCTTTCTGACTATTCGCTGACTATTCCGCTTCTTGTATTTTCCCTTTCTTTCTTTCATTCTTTCTGTATGCATTTTTTTCGTTCTTTCTTTGGTTCGTTCTTTCTATCTCTATTTTCCCACCCAGCTGAATGGCGGCCTAGTACCTTGTGGGGACTTGGGGCAAGATCAGACTGGGGTTGATTTACACAGTGCTTTCGCATAGTGAGCCCTCCTCATACTGGAGGAAATTAAACGTTCAGGTTACAGCATCGCCTGGGCTCATGTTACCCCCCGAAATACTGAAGCGCTGCTTTTTCAATTTTCTGTTTTGTCTAATACCTTAACCCGCCTTTACTGGTGCCCTGTATCTGATCACTTAAAAAGAAGATTAAATAAAACTCTTCTTTGTCTTATGGTTGGTTCACCCAGAATCCAGATGTCACATTGGATATACAGTGCCATACATAACAAACAGAAGGAAATAGAAATAGGATTTGGAACTAAACCAACTTCAAAACCATGACATAATCCTTTCAGTGGTGGAACTAGAGCGGAGAAACCACCGTGTCACAGGAAAACCAGTTGGTCCACACGGTGACATCATAAACATATCCATGCGTGTGTGCAATTTCTTTGTGTGAGCAAAATGAAAGCTCAGCACTTGTAAGGCTGCAAACGAAGCTGCAGTGTCTCTCATTCCTTTTGTATGATCAATCAATGTCAATAAGGGATGTCAATGTGGTTCATGACCAGCATTAAGAATACAGACAGAGGTGAACACAGATCTGATTGGACTGCTTAGGACTACATAATTATTGTGTAGTAATTTTTGAGTCATTTGTGTTTACATTATGGTACACTGTTCTATGCTCAAGGAATATTCATTGAAGCATGTGGCCTGGTTTATTTTCATCTGCATATTTGTCTCTGTGTCATATGCATGTTTACATGTAATGCACTTTGTGTATGTATTTCTAGACATCACACTCTCAGTATTTTTGCTTGTGCATGCGGTAGCAGTAAAATATCATAGCCTGTAATAATCCTCTCTCTCTCTCTCTGTCTCTCTCTCTCTCTGTCTCTCTCTCTCTCTCTGTCTCTCTCTCTCTCTCTCTCTCTCTCTCTCTCTCCCTCCCTCTGTTTGTCTCTCCCCCTGTACTATCTTCTCCACGCTCCTCTAGCGTGGCGGGGCAGGTATATGTAAATTAGCTGTGATGAATTTGGGCAGCAGCCAATGACTCCAAGTATGACCATAACTCATATCCAAGTGATTTTGCCCTGACATTGGTAATTAAAAAACTGCAATAGCTCACATTGAATATGAATGATACCATATATATGTTGCATGTTTCCGCTGTGTGGAGGAAAATGGATGGCTCCTCTGACAGGCCTGTATGTTTTATTAACATCTCTCACCCTCCTTCTGCCCACTTATGCTATTAAAGGAAGGAGCAATGGTTGTATTCTACATTAGCCCTGGCTGCAGTGGCAGTACATTTGAACTATAACTTCATTCTGAAAGGTTTTGTATCTGGTGCAACAAATAAGTACCCTATAAGTGCTACAATGAAAGGACTGGTTGTGCTATGTGTTTCCTAAATTATTAGTAAAAAAATATAAATATACAATATGTATAAACAAATAAACCATCACCTTCCAAGCATTTTGGAATGCAGGATAACAGTACATGGGAGAGTTTATGGACGAGTTCTAAAAATAAACATATAAAATAAACATACATATTAAAAACTGTAAACAGCAGCTATGCTCCTGAGTTCAGTCCCTTCCCCCGTTACAGCATCAGCAGGGCTACTGCCTGTTTTCAAATTACGGTCAAGAAACATTTGTTTTTACAGTTTGATGGGAAACACTATGAGGTCAGCACTAGGTGAGTTCTCTGAACCACCCATTACTCTTCACTAAATTCCTCTTTAGTTTGTTTTGTGTCTCTGGAGCCCACTAAAACACTGCATACGACAATACAAATGTCCGATATACGACCCAGCAGAGGCAAACAGTGTCACCACACCCATTTTTTGGCAGAGTGGCTTGAATCCCAATTATTGTCATCCCTCAGTGTCTGTTGCTATGACAACTGATGAAACAAAACTGGACCAGGATTGTATACACGTCATCAACTGCAAGAGCTGAAGAGCTGAAGTAAATCAGACATGGACTGATTTTAAGCATTGCCTTTACACATTCTCTTGTTGGCTTCTTAACAGGCCATTTGTTCTCTCTCTTTCTGTTGGCATGCAAATGTGATTTGTAGCGCTGCCGTTAAGGGCCTAATACTTAATTACTTTATAACAGGCAAACAGAGAATTAATGGGTGCTTCGTGGAATTTAAATGAAACTTTCTTGGTTTCTCAATTCTGATAATAGTAATCCTTTATGTCAAATGTTGAATGTGTAGTAGAAGTAGAATTGGGAGTAGAATAAGTAATATTAGCAATAGGAATATGTATTTTGTCATCCATTGTTTTGGATCAGGCAAAGGCTATTGATGTATATCGGGCTCAGATACTTGCAAATTATTTGTTTTGTTTATGTTTGTTTATTTATGCCTCTCTACAGATAGCGCAGCTACCTGTTCATCTATCATATACAAAGAGACATGACAATTTACTCAATTTAATCCCATCATTGTGTCCCATGTTATATCGCTCATTTATAGCACACGTACGGTTTGTTAGTATGCTCGTAGCTTCAAGTGAAATCACAGCAGCAAATCTGGCGAGTTATAAATAACCTTGAAGTAGTAGAGAGAGGCATTGCTGTGCTTGGTCCAGCAGGTCAAGCTGCCATATATGGCAGCTCGGGGGTGTATAGCATATAGCTGCTGTTTTATTTCTGCATCCTGGGCCCTGGGTGGCTTAGAGTGCTGCTGAGGCACACTTTGGCGGACAGCAGCATCACAGCACGGAGCAAGCAGCAGGAAACAGCTGCGCCAAATGTCCACTTCAGTCAGCTCAAGAACACCATATGCAGTCAGTCAGTCAGTCAGTCAATTGAGCCAAGTCAACCCCTTTCTGAACTCCATATTTAGTTATCGTTGGAGATTTTACTTCCATCTTGCAGATTGTTTAATTATATATATTATTTTTTATTTTGGGATTTATTTATTTATTGCAGACAGCCGGTGCAAGCATCCCTTCCTTTGTGAGCCACTGGGCGTATCACATCATCTGGGAGGCTCACTGACTCCCCCACACACACAGGCAGCCCCTCCCCCTCCCTGCCTCCTCCCGCTTCCTCTGTGCCTGACCAATCAGCACCCAGGGAGTCCCGTGGTCATGTGAGACCTCCTAGTCGGCTCCCGGTTGCTATGACAACATGTGCTGGTCCAGGCAGCATCTTGCTGTGGTAAAGGAGTCGGAGGAGGAGGAGAAGGGAGAGAGAG
The DNA here is from genome assembly GCA_027123675.1 of Molva macrophthalma. Taxonomy (NCBI): domain Eukaryota; kingdom Metazoa; phylum Chordata; class Actinopteri; order Gadiformes; family Lotidae; genus Molva; species Molva macrophthalma. The sequence goes on from JAOPJO010000154.1 coordinate 12,545,770, forward strand.
TGTGCGAGAGAAAGAGAGGGAGAGAGAGGGAGAGAGTGAAGAGAGACACATAGAGAAAAATAAGAAAAGCAGGTAGAACGAGAGAAAAATAGAGAGAGAGAGAAGGAGAGAGAGACCTTGGTTTTCCAGCTGCTACCGGTTGTTATTATTTTGTCAGTCTAGTCGGTGAGTAATATTCCCCATTTTTGTTTATCCTCCACCATCATCATTACCACAGCGTGAATGTCAGGTGAAAGCCATTGTCATGCCTGTTGTTTGATGATGCAGCATGGCAGAGCACATGCTCTTTGATTCATTTTGAATGAATGAATGACATCACGGTTCCTTTGTTATGCCGGGCATGTGTGCAGCATGTGTGTCATACCTTGGATAGACACTCCTTTGTCTGCACACACACACTGTCAGTCTGCTGGCGTTGAGCCATGTCCAAATGGTTGTTGACAAACATCGATGGTGTGCACAGAGGTGAGGTGGAGAACCACGGTGTACGCTGGTGCAACCCTGAGATGTTTGGTAATGTCACAAAAGCTTGAAGCCCGGTTGGAACACTGTTGCTGGGAACATGGTGGACTGATTTTCTCCTTACATCCAGCGCTCCCTTTTCCTAGTGTTTCTAAATGTCTCTCTCTCACTCCTGCTCTCTCACTCTCTCATTCCTCTCTCAATTTGAATCGGCTGACATCCTGCACTCTCATGCGGTTTGTTTAATTAGGTCAGGTGGATCTAATTGTAGCTCAACGACTACCACCGAATGTGGAATTATGACGATAAAGTAAGCTGTTAGTAAGCAGTGGTTTTTACCATTTCACCATTGTTTTTGTTGCAGTCAAATGGCACGTGTAAGGACATAATGAAACACATATATTCAGACATTAAATTGCTTTATTAATATTATACTCGAAGACATGATTACACACACATGCATCTTTTTAATTGATGGACTGGTTTTTCAAAGGAACACACTGACCTAGTCTAAAGGGAGAAGGTTTAGCGAATGTGGTTGAAATCCAGTGGAAGTTGACACAGTAGCATGTTGAGGAATTCACATCTGTGTTTGTGTGTGTGTGTGTGTGTGTGTGTGTGTTTGTTTCATGTGTGTCTCTGTAGTAGTGTGTGTGTCTGTTCTCTCTGCAGCAGTGATGTCCTCTCTGTCATGATGTGATGGGACACTAGACTGTCTGCCTGGTGTGAAGTGTGAGCGGAGGAGGTGGACTGCCGACTCTGTAGCCCACAGTCGGGTGATAATGGTTGGGGAAAGATGGAAGGGCAAAGGGACTCCTCTTAGCAACGTCACAACCCCGCATGCAACACACTCTTGATACAGATGCTGCTGACAGACGTCTGAAATGCTCACTTAGGAACAGATAAGAACCTAATAATATCAAAATGTTATCTCAAGTTTTCACATTTCGAAGGCTGTTGTGGCGCACAAGTTGGTTGGTACATTTGGTACAACAGTGGCTTTGATATTTAAGTGTGGGTTATTTAAGGGCCTGTATGTTGGTGATGGTGATGATGATGAATACTAGACTTACAAGACAACCTAAAAGATTTTGCTACAAAGATTGTACATTCACATTTTTGATATGCTGGATTGGCGAAAATATTACATATTATATTGATATTGAATGCTTATTTGACAAATAGCAAAATAATCTACACAGTAACATCATATAATATGGCTGATATGTTTATTCATCTTTAAAACAATATGCCTTTTGTTCTTGTTGAGAAACAATTGTTTCATACAAATATTCCTATTTGTATTAATTCTTGTGTTTTATATAGATTTTTGCTTTACCGTTAGAACCGAATTTCCCCTCTTGGCTGAAGTAGTTAAACATCTTATCTACTCATCGCTATTTTATAACTATGATGATGTTGATGTCGTTGGTGATAAAGCGGTAATATCATCGAATACATAATTCGTATATATGTTTGCATTGGCAAAGTGGGAGTGAGAAAGAGGGAGAGAAAATTAGGGGGGTGGGGGTGGGAATGAGGGTTATTAAATGTTATCCGCACCATTTACTTTATGTCACTCAGCCATAAAGAATGATTCTAATTTCTTATGTTTCGACTGGTAGCAGAAGCAGACTCCCAGCCAGTAAGCGTCACCTTTGAAGCGACCAATCGGCTTAAACTGTTAGAACATGCAGACTCACACCAAGTAGCAGCGGGTAATCTAGATTTTCGTTTTGCTCAAAGTATTCAAAACTACTGGATATGAAGCTAAATTCTATTAAAATATTGTCATTACTATTCTGCTGAAATAACTTAAATTAAACGTTTGACTTTTGTGTTGTCGAAAATGATTTCTTGTTTTCAAACGTGGCAAAGCACCCCTCTCTAAAGTCAACATGGTTCGGACCGAATCCCCTCTGTCAGTTTCAAGTTGCGCCTTGTCGCTGTCTGGCCTGGCAGGACTAAACAAGCATTTCCCTCGAACGGGACTAGATAACACGTTAGATTCAGGATAATATGTCAATCTGTTAACAGGCAATGGAATTTCTATTGAGATCGGTGGATATATTAATGTCATGATTCAAAGGTAAGATATATCGATCTTGAGAGCGGTTGGTTCGTGTTTGCTTTGGTTTAGGGTATATACCCTTTGCACGTTTTGGAATGTCACGCTTTGGTGATTTTCGTTGGATAAGGCTCTCGACATTAAACTAACTGTTATGGATTAAACTACAGCAAAACTTTTTTTTATTGCAAATCCGTTCTTTTAATGCGCATTTTGTTACATAGATCGAATGACGAACCTGTAAGATGCAGTGGATTGTAGCCCGATGTGTGCTTTGAATGAATGCAGCTTCTTGGAAACAATCCTCGGATACCTTCTATTTTTATAATTAATGATATATAATCAATCGAATTTGCTACGGTTGTCTACATGCTCTCCCGTATCCCAATTGTGTTTCCAGATGTGCATAGTCTATATTCATCCTAAAGTCTTCCTACTGGGAAACAATTTGACTATGCCATGTTGCAGTGTTTGAAAAAAACAACAAAAAATACCTGCAATAGTTGTCTTGGACGAACCCTTCCAGTGTTGTCATCGATGTCTTCGCAATTCTACAGCTCATTTGACATATGCACTAGGTTTTCAGCCTAACGTATTCATCTATCTCGTTGCTGCTGCAAGGTGTTGTACGTAAAGTTAAGGGGATTTTTTTTGCCTAGTGAAATTTAGTTTACTATCTAGATGCTGTGTTTTGATGTGCTTTTGAATATGGACTAACCGGAGATTTGAGTGTCTTCTGACACGAGTGGAGTTCCTAGTTATGGCCTTATTTTTGCTTCTATACCAAAAGTTATGTAGTCGTTAACCATAGTTTGCTTGTCTAACATTTCACTGAACGTAGTCAAAGTTGATCTATGTGGTCTACACAGCTCACCTTGAAAACAAAATAAAAACAAACAAAACAATTTAGTGACACATTTAAAAACATAACTTGTTAGCTACGGTGTTTATCATCTTTGTTACTTTGTTTTTGTAAGACGTTATTTAGGCATGCTGTCTTTTATGGATGCTTGTGCTCCTTGTGTTGCCTAGTAGCATGCTCAGCAATACAATGCCCTTTGACTGTAGTTGACCCACATTGGACCAAATACTTGGCAACAATACCCTTAGGTCAAAAGGAACAATAACGTTTTGACTTGATGGGCAGTCTGGACAAAAGTATTTTCCTTTTGTATCTGCACCAGGGCTTTTACATATATTGTAATGTTACATGATTCACATGGTTTGCTACAGTCCCCAAGCATCACTTGTTCACAGCTGCCAATCTTTCAGTCATTCATGCTATACTCCTATTCATGCTATGGACTCTTTTGAAGGTCAGTGACCTTCAAAAGAGTTTTTTGTCAGACGGCAGTAAGACAGATGCTAGCTGGGAGTGCTAAGCCCTTTGTGGCTCCCTCTGTTATCATAGCTCAGTTTCCTTCCCAAGAGAGTAGGATATGGAGAGGAGTATGTGGAATAGTAAGTATCCTTGTTGACTGACTCATCACTGACAGGACAATTACACAGATATGATTTCAACGAATGACTATGACGTTTTTCTCGGGATAAACTGGTGCAGACTCTGCCCTACCTGTTATAGTCCTTGGCTTTCAGAGATTGGATTGAAGAGGAAGTTGGGAGAATTTGCAAACTAATACAAACCATTACCCACATGAATCACATGCAGGTTTTATATAGCTCTAAGACAATTTTTCCTGGCCCTCACTTAAAGTTCTTCAGATTCTTCACTAAAGTGAATCGATAGAACCAAATTATACACGTTTGTATTTTGCCAATTTTAATTGTGGCTATGACAGAGCTTATATGCCGAATGTAATAGCCTATTCCTAAAACATCCTGAAAAGTATGTGCTTGATCAGTCTATGCTTTATCATGACCACATTGAATCAATACAGGTTATATTGTAGCACACTTCTCAATGCAAAAACATCATTAATATGAGTTAAAGTTTGCCTATGAATTCCTAGTTGATGAATGTATATTGTCTGAGCTCATATTGATTCCATGATCAATGGCAAGTTGATCCCCCTATGTTTGGTCACAGAAATGAAAGGAAGTAAGTAAGTCCTTTTCCAACTATCCCTAAGCCTAACCCAATTATTGACTCATCGGAAGTTATTACAATGAATGTGACGTTCAAAGTTTTATTTTAGTAGACCAGGTCCAATGTGCTCTCTGGCCTAAAAAGGACACATGTTTCAAATTGGATTCTTATGGTGAGCAGTTAAACATTCAAAGTTTATTCTCTGCAACAGTCGACTACCGCAAGGAATTCACTTTATTGAGCCAACTGACTCGCTTTGGTATGTCCAGATGACACCTCGAAATGTGGCCTCTTGGGATATTCAGACATAATTTGCCTCAACAGAACATACATACACGTATTGACCACACCAGGCATATAGTTTACGAGAATAGCCTTATACATGGAAATTACTTGGTACACTACATGGATGAAGATGTAATTAAAACACAGTGAATGACCCTTTGACCTTAGTTGTGCCAACCAATTGCATGCACCCACCAACCAAGATCTTAGTAATATGGCTGGTCTATTAATTTTACCTCATGGTGTCGGAAGTGGGTCACTGTGACAACTGCATTCCTCAGTCCAGTCATATTGGACTGTTTACATTGAGCCAGTCAGCCGACCTTTGAACAGTAGATTGTAGGTAACGGCCTCATGCTGTGCTCCGCCTCTCCATGGAGAATTAACTGCAAAAGCATTGGGATTGATTTTTGGAAAAGCATAATTTGTGTTTGTATATTATATTGTTATATTGTATATAATATTATATATTACATATAGTATATGTATATAATACAATATACATATTGTATCATATATTAGTGACGGCAGATTGTAATAATAGTGTGGTATAATAGCAGTAGTAGTAGTAGTAGTCAAAAGTGGATTATAACACATAATCTACATAATTAACTTTTTAACATTTTTCATTGGCATTTTGGCACTTTTTTTCATTGGCACACTTCATATTAATTTCAGGATATCCAAATAAATAATTATTGTATTAAGGTCAGCATTAACAGGCCATGTAGGCCTACCTTTGCCTAAATTATCTGCTGAATTCTGATCCACAATTTGTATTTTTCTATTGATATATTGTTACAATTCACTTAGGCTTATTTGGCCTTTCTATTGCTAGATTTGAATCTATCCTCAACTGCATCAATCTAGTGCACCTTTTCACCACTTTTATAAATGACAAACATATCATCATCATTGGCTTCATCACGGGAATGGGATGAGACCAACCTACCTCAAGTCGCTTCACTTTCAGACAGCTTTTTACCCCACTGAGAGGAAATATTTTACATTCTCTCCTGGTATTGTTTTACAACACCTTAGGGCCATTTATCCCAGCTGGGGAATACTTTATTTCCCAAAGAACTAGCCTGCTAATAGGCTGTCAGCCCTGGGAAAATAGTGGAGTGCAGCCAGTGGGTATAGTGCCATGCCTTTTACCAGTTTCCTCCAGTAGTTTCCTAGTTAGCTTGTTTCAAAGAAAGATAAAAGCCTCATTTATATGCTGTAATGAAATAAGACCCCTCTCAGATTGACTATATAAAGTGAATGAATGTATTACTGAACGTAAGACCAGTGAATCCCATTCCTCACAAAATGTCTTGTTTTGTGAGAGAGTGGTTACTCTCTTGTTTGATCAGGATGCGCCTGGTGTTTGGCTGCTGCAGCTGTTTCACTACAGCCAGTCTTTTGTCACACGTCAGACTTTGTGGGTCTTTCTTCCCGAGAAGGTGCAAGGGAACTGAAGTTTTTGTCTAGTTACTATAATGTGTACTGGATGGCTACAGAGTCATAAACGCGAGTTGGACTGGAGCTAGTCTTTAGCTGAATTCACACTTCTATGCAACCCACGTTCGGAAAACATCCACGTCCAGACTCAGAGACACGACGAGGATCTTTGCAGAGCTGCCTGAATTTTTACCTCCACGTCCCATTAATGTGTACACAAGGGGGCCATATAACGTTTCAAACCACAAATGAACCGATGAGTAAATCCGGAAACAGAAATGCGACACAGTCTGCTCCATTGAAAATATGTTAAAAAAGCAATATACCCATGTGATAAAGATGTTCCAAAATCATTCAAATGTACAGCTGGAAAGCGGTCAGTCCATGGTAATTAACAAAAAATACAGCGTCAGGCTGTTGGAAACAAAACAAAATACTACACGTGTGATTTCGACCAATCAGTGACTACTTGCCACGAAGGGCAACGCGTTGCCAAGCTCTGGAAGTCATCGAGCGGTTATGGGGGCGTGTACGTCCTCTGAGTAGCGGTTCTTGGCATTCATGCTTGACGGAGAAGTGTGATTTGGGCTTCAGTGGACTTACAGACTGGAAGGAAGGAGCTGTGCGTTGTGCTACACTCTAAACCTCCCTCTGTGGCATGGCCTCCAGCGTCTAGTCACCATGTGCACCCTCTATGACGCCATGCACAGGCCACAGTTTAAGTGTCTATGCTGTGTACCAAGCGACGAGCTCAACCCACAACGCTTCCATTTCTGAAAGGCCTTTTATTCTTGATGTTCCCACAGATCTTGCAGTGTCTGAATGTCCACCACTTGTTTACCGTCTGAGCTGCTCCCACCCCACCCACGCAAACAAGGTTTAGTGAAAGTTTGTGTCACAGGATTATAGCGGGTACTGCTGGCCGCAACTGTTGCATATTCTGTTCTTGCAAATACTGAGCTGTAGCCTCATTTGTAATATTTTCAATGTCGGTGCATTAAAACTCTTTTAAACTGCAGCAGTATTACACAAAAATGTTTGGATTATTGTGTCCATTAAACAATAATAACATTTTTCCAGATTAAACCGCTGTAGTTTGAGTGTAATTTGTTATTATTGCTACAGCCATCCCTCAGTTATTTGTGAGTGAAACACTCTGAGAATATCGGTTCTGATTGACTGCTGATTTTAGATTTCCCATTGGTCACAATCCAAATCTCATGTCGCTGTTTGCGAAGGCCCCTAAAATGTGTTTTTGTCATTAATATAGCCTAGCTAGATAGAAAAGGACTGCTGAAACATTGTCTAACTGGAGTTCTCCATCGCTGCCAAGAATAAGATGTACATGCCAAAAGCTTGGAATGTATTGTGTGTGTGTTTTTCCCAGTGTATGCATTGAGATAAGTTGTACGTTTTGGCTTGGCTGTTGGATATTCTGTCCATCATGTATCGCTAAGTGTGCAAAAGTAAAAGGATATGCTCTAACATGATTGCTATGTGCTGGAAAAATGTGAATCAATCATCACCCGAAGTTGACGTTGGGAGGGCGTTGAAGGAAGTGCTGTTCTTTATTTTATTTTTCTCAAGAAATGCAACATAAAACAGATAGGTTCATATTTTTGCATATTTCAACAGTGCTATTATGCACCTGGTCAGGCTGTGTTCGACTCGTTCCTACTTCCTTGTTTTCACTACGTATTCTCATACCACACTGTGTTGGCTCTGTGTAGGCATTGATCATTGATTGCACTCACAGTTCCTGCAGTGGTTAGCTAGGCTATGAGGCCTGAGGCCTGAGCAAATATATATGTTGCTTGGCACAGCACACAAAATGTGGCTGAGGATTCTCGTGTGATATCAATGCAAATTATTGAGACATAGGCAAATCACAAAATCCCCTGTTGTAGCCAAATCAGTGTTATGATAACTCTGCAGTCTGTACTTTGGACAGTAGAATCTTTCCATAATGATGTGAAACAATTCATATCTCTACTGCCAATCATGTTGTGGGCTTATTATGTATTAAATTATTATTCATTGATCAAACAATCTTTTGTTACTCCACTGTAGACCGCCTAATCAGATGTCCTACAGAGAGAATTGGATAATGATGTAATGTAAATACTCACTGAAAAGTGCGTAGGAGAATGTGTTTCGATGCAGAAGTTCAAATGTCTTTTTGTTGACCATTGTTATTTGATAGTAAAGTGTGAAAATTAGATTTCACCAGCATGTGAACCCTACCAATTGAGGTAGCCTAGATTTGAATCAACCATGTTGTAAAATGTGTATGTGTAAAAGCTTTCAATGGTTTAATTTCAATGGATCATCATGATGAACTATTGAAATTCCCTAATTCAATGGTTCTCCTATTCAGTCTAAGACTTCCATACTGTTGAATCAAAACCAATTGGCAGGACTACTAGGCAGACTAGGGCTGCTGCAGTTAATCAAACCTTGTGAACTGTGGCAGATCTACAGTTTGACCTTTTCGGAGATTACATAACATGAGAAGTTCAAGGCTTCTATGTTACCTATCTTATTTAGTAATATCTGTCTTGAACACAGAGTGGTAATTGATCGTAATCTTTGAACATATAACAATTTGTAATAAAAAAAAAACTAGGGCTTGATATTTTGTGACTTAAAAGGACAAAACTTGCAACGAGACAATTGAGCACATTTTTCAGACTTCAGTTTTGTCCATTCTATTCTCTATCAAGGGAATGAGACCCAATGAAGTTGCCAGTATGAGTGACATTTTTATATTATTACATCCAGTGATGTAGCCTACTATTGGAGACCTGCTCAATTGTTCTGTCTTGGCCCTAAATAATGACGATACTGTCTCAATTAGAATCTGGATATCGGCACAAGGACCATGATGAAAACATGAGGGTTAACAGGGTCCTACTGTACCAGGCTGCTATACCAGGTATGCCAGGTATAGCAGCCAGGTATACCAGGTATAGCAGCCTGGTATACCAGGTATAGCAGCCTGGTATACCAGGTATGACAGGCCCTCTTAGCAAGCCGTCGTGAGTGTCCACTTCCAAATTATAGAAGCTTCACTGGTAGCAACAGCGGTACATATTACTTTGTTGTCCACGAGTACATTCTTTATTTGTGTCAGTGGTTTACATCACTTTTGCTGAGAAATACATTATTCAACCCACAGCCAGCATTCTTTCATGGATATCATTTCTAAATTGAGACTGAAATTGAAGTTATTTCTCTGATTATATTTTTTAAATGGTAGTGTAAAAAACCTACCAACAAAAAACAAACACATAAAAAACTACAATAAACACTTTCAGACCCGAGAGTAATGTAGTCCTCGCTCTATGCTGCCAGTGTATAGCATCTTAAAGACTCCATGAGCATGTCTGCTGTAGCTTTGGTTGTCCATTTACATACATTGTCAATGCCAATGTTGTACAAAGGCAGACTAGAAACTGAGAAAACATAGACCTACTTCCTTTTTGGGTGGGATAGAATGTATGAATTGCCCACAGTGTACTGAAGGGGAACAAATAATTGGTACTGTCTTTTGAGCAATTGTTGACCCATAACCTCCTAGTTTTACCCTATTTTCAGCATACTTTATGGAGTGTTCTGTTTAGCATCTCTTGTAGATTCTGGCAAAAAAAGAATATTTGCTAGAAGCAACGGACACAATTTCATCAAGCCATTAAAATTTAATGCATTGTTATTTGATTTATTGTAATCTTATCTCTGTTTTGTATTACACAAAGGAGAAGTCAACCTTTATCCACAGCTTCCTGGCTTGATAAACCTAAAACATTTGTCAGTGTGGTTGTTTTTAGATTGCAAGACAATCATTTAATCCAAAACGTCACATGCAGATACCATGCATAGACTAGATGGGGGGGATTTATGCAAATTAATGGACGCACACTTTTTTTGTGGGGAAAATCCTATAGCCTATTCAGATGCCATTTAGTTGAAATGCAAAGCTTTACTAAAACGAATTTGATGAAATCGTATTATCGGGATTAGCATTTGGCTATATGGATTATTTATAAATATTGTCTTCATTTTTACTGTATTTGTTTTTTCTGTTTTAGAATTCTGTGAACAAGCACATCCTTACTACTCGATTGTTTTACCGTTATTTGAATTAGTTAAACTGCAACATTTCACTTTTTTGCTTTTGTTGGCCTTAATTAATATGAAGATAATTTTAATTGTATTAACAGTCTTTATGTTATCAGCCCTGATCATCATTCTACATGAATGAAGATTATGTTATGGAATGTTTGATTTGAATTTTGATTTTGTTTAAGATAAAAAAAAAAAATTGCTGGAGAGCTGAACCCTTAACTTGTGGAGACTTTTTTTTTTATTGTTACTGAATCAAGTTTGTAGCTGGGCTAGTTCACACTCTGCTCTTTCAGTGCATTTTTCTTCCAGTCATCGGGCCTCATTGACTGAGGTAAAGCCAAATCCTTAGCCTGGTATTTCCACAGCAGTGGGGAAGGCAGGATGTGAAAGAGAGATGCAGCTGACCTCTGTACCTGTATCTCTCTCATCATACTGCCACTGGGACTTTGAGTTTCCATGACCTGAGCTAGTTTTCACATATCCTACAGGAACATCCACACACCATATACTGTACTTCCAGGAGACTTGCATGTACATTTTTGTTTTATGTGTTCCCTTAAGGCTGTGACCATTAAAAGGAGACGAGAACAATGTTAGAGTTAATTAGTATTCATTGAGTCAGTCATTCTTGGCACAACATTACATTGCATGATATGGTATGATGTATGTTGTGACCTTCCAGGGTTCCTCCTCTCAACTATCTGCTATGATACTGTACTGGATTGCTGCCCTTTCCAGTTAAGACAGGTTTCTGCTGCCAACCCTTGCAGGGTAAGCAGCTCTTTTTTTAATTGGCAAGTCAGGTAAAAGTAGAAGGGTGTCTGTCTTTATTACATTGGTGTCATTTGAGCACAGGAACACTTGTGTAAGGACTGAATGTGTACAGTAAAGTGAAGCATATTCCAGTGCCTTCACTGGAGGTTTTCCTTTGATGGCCAATGGCAAAACAAATAGACCTACCAGTCACAGTTGTGGAGACAGTTGTGGAGCTGGACCTTATTGTTATTGGAGCAGTCAACATTTTAACCACTTGGATGAACTCTGACTTATTTTAGTACAAATTATACAATGCTACTTTCTTGTGGAGTGCATTTATTTTCATCAAAACTGTAGGCCACATTTCAAGTAAAAAACACCCATTTTGTTTCATAATTTTGCTTCTTAAGTTTAACTTTCAACCACAATTCCACCCATCAATTCTACAATAGGCATTGAGAACATGGGGCACATATACAAAATTGTTTTAAATTAGATGGTTAAAAGTTAATTAGAAGAATCATTCCCCCACCATTTATCATCTGCTATGGTTTAACTTTGCCTCCGTTAAAATCTTTTTACCCACAACCGTTTTAGATAAAATCACTTGCTGTCTCTGGAGTGCATGCCACTGGGATTCGGGTACATGTACTGGTACTTCCTGTTGAGCCCAGTGTAGTCCTGTCACTTCCTGATTCCAGCAGCACCATTCCTAGACGGATAAGGAGTTGCAAAGGTTACATCAACTCAAAGGAAACTCTGTAATGAGCCCTACAAGATAACAAACCTTGAATGACCTATCTTTTATCATGAAATTCTTCTCTCCTGGCTTACCTCATTTTGCTGGGTTGTGGAGACCAGAAGGATCTGGTGGTCATTTTTCAGGTTACGGTTGTGATCTTCTGTCGGCTCAAATCAACTTTTTTGAAGAGAAATGTATTGTATTCCACCACACAGCAACACTGAAGCTCTTTATTGGTTTCAGTGTTTAAGTGGTTTACCGGTTTTGTGTTTCCTTTGTGGCTTTGGCTAACATGTTTGATCATGTAACTACTACTAGTAGGCATCCAAGCAAACATTGACACATTTTGAGATAAACTTGAATTACAAATCTCCTTTCAGATACTGTTTATATTATTTGCGCTCATCGAAAAATAACTAAACCACTCCCCAGATAACCTTTGCGCCTTACAATCCCATTTCTTAACGTTCATCTTTTCTGGCTCTTTCCTCCTCCAGGTGGAAGCTGCTTGAGGCTGGCAGTTAGACGACCCTCCCCCATCGTCGGAGAGGCGGTGTCGTGGGCCGGTGTGAGGGCCGGTGCTGGATCCAGAGACCCCTGCCAGGGGGGTTGCGGGGGGGCCCTCACTGCCCTGCTGTGTGAGTCTGGACCATGGGGGACGTGGGCGCTGCGGCTGCCGGCGGGGCGGCGGTGGGGGGCGTCAAGGTGATCCGCTCCCACGCGCTGTTCGACAACTTCGTCCAGGCGAGCACATGCAAGGGCACGCTGAAGGCCTTCCAGGAGCTGTGCGACCACCTGGAGCTCCAGCCCACCGACTCCCGGGTCTTCTACCACAAGCTCAAGTCCAAGCTCAACTACTGGAAGGCGAAGGCGCTCTGGGCCAAGCTGGACAAGAGGGCGGGCCACAAGGAGTACAAGAAGGGCAGGGCGTGCGCCAACTCTAAGGTAGGCCTCCCTCCCATATGGTGGAGGGAAGAAGATTTAAGCCCCCTTTTTAAAGTAGGCGTATAAAGTTCGTAGTGTTTTGTGTTGAATCACAAAAGAATTATGTGTAAGGCAAGTCTTTTCGGGTGTGGTTTTGAACAAAGCAAAACAAACACAAAAAAGACCAAATTAGACATGCTGTTCCGTGCCTTTGCTAAATACGAATTGTAACCGAGAAGACAATGAACACAACTCGTCTCATGTCATCTTGAATGCTTTTCAATACGTTTCATCATCATCATCATCATCATCATCATCATCATCATCACATCATCTTCCTCCCCATGCGTCCCCCTAGTGTCTGATCATCGGCGCGGGGCCATGCGGCCTGCGTACGGCCATCGAGCTGGGCTTCCTGGGGGCCAAGGTGGTGCTGCTAGAGAAGAGAGACGCCTTCTCCAGGAACAACGTGCTCCACCTCTGGCCCTTCACCATCCAGGACCTCCGGGGCCTGGGGGCCAAGAAGTTCTACGGGAAGTTCTGCGCCGGCGCTATCGATCATATCAGTGAGTGGACGTCTCGCTCTGTTCTTCCATTTACTATTCGTATTCATTCATATTCATTCAGTCATTTAGTAGGTCATTTAGTTGAAGTGTTTCCCAATCTTAGTCTCTTGTACGCCCACGGCCCCACCCTTCATTAACACCCCATCGCAGATGTTTTGCTTTTGAACTAATGTTATCATATTATAATTACAATTTATTTACAGAGATGTCATTGAATTACAGGCAGACTGTGGACATTGGTGTTCAAACACACAACCATTCCTCTGGAAACCCTTAACCACTAGACTACATACAATTTGTGCCTCTGCTACAAATATTTGGATAACATTGTAATGTAATATCCCATTTGTTTGAAGACGAAACCAAAAACAGATGCATGCTGTTTGTAGGGGATTATGATGATTGGGTGGATAACGTTGTTTCATGGTTGTTGTTTCACTGACATCAGTCCCATGTTTGGGCCTCCTCTTGGTGCGCTGCAGGTATCCGTCAGCTTCAACTCATGCTGCTCAAGGTGGCTCTCCTCGTGGGCATCGAGATCCACGTCAACGTGGAGTTCAAGGGCCTGATCGAACCCCCCGAGGACCAGGAGAGCGAAAGTAAGCCGCTCCAGATGAAGACATGCCCTTTTAGCTGTATGACTCTTCTTAATCGCAGTTACAGTCTTAAAGGGATTTACAAACCCACATTTTATGACACCCCCTAAACCCAAAGGGTAATAAAACCACAAAACAGAAAAACAAGGGAGGATAACCTAAAGGCTCTGACAATTAGTCCAGAAATATCAAAAATGCAAGTTAGTTGCCCTATCACCATATTCTTAAGAACACATCGCTCCAACATGCGTTGACATATATTGATGGCAACAAAAAAACAAACATGTATTTAAATGGTTTAACTCTTAACACATGGTTGACACATTTCTGTCTGATAACACATGGCCTGCTGTGATCTCAGAGATAGGCTGGCGGGCTGAGGTTAACCCCAGGACACACCCCGTCAACGAGCTGGAGTTTGATGTCATCATCGGGGCAGATGGAAGGAGAAACACCCTGGCAGGCAAGTCGGTGTGTGTGTGTGCGTGTGTGTGTGCGTGTGTGTGTGCGTGTGTGTGTGCGTGTCTGCTTTGCTTTGTGATATTGTTCTCGCTCACCTTTTTCTTGTTCTTCCAAACACAAGTTCTTGAACTTCTGTCTAGGGGTGTGAGCTTTTGGTATCTCACGTTTTAGATTCGATTAAAATTCTTGGGGGTCACGATTTGATTCCAAATCTATTCTCGATTCAGTACAACGGGGTGCTAATTTCGGGGTATACTCCGGCCCGCTGTGCGCTAAGAAAGCCAGTGTGGCAAATTGTGGCAGAGTAAAGGGTGTATGAACGCAACAAGGCAGAGTAAAGTGTATAAGATTATGTAGGTTTTATATTTTAAAGAGTGACATCAACTGATGGCAAACATGTAAACACACAAAGGCAAACCTGAGACAAAGGGAAATTTGTCTTAGGTTTTCATTTTAAATAAAATAAAGAAAAATGTTGTGGATCGATTCAGAATCACAGCAGATAAGAATTGTGATTCATATGTTTTTCTTACACCCATCCTGCTGTCAGGTTCATAAACTGTACAACCTTAACTTCCTGATCCTCGACTTTGAAGTTCATCCTCTCTGCTTCCTTCCTTCCTCTTTATTCCCTCTGCTAGGATTCCAACGCAAGGAGTTTCGTGGCAAGCTGGCCATCGCCATCACGGCGAACTTCATCAACAGGAACACGACGGCGGAGGCCAAGGTGGAGGAGATCAGCGGCGTGGCGTTCATCTTCAACCAGAAGTTCTTCCAGGACCTCCGAGAAGCCACAGGTCCGCCCAGGGCTCCAGAACACCCATCCCTCCCTCAGTACAGCTGTACAATGGCCTCCTCAGATCCCTATTATTAACGTTGGCATTCCCACCAGTTACATGGATGGCTTTAGCTGTAGAAGAAGAAAAAAATATGCATTAACCATCCAATTAAATAGTTAGATGGCAAGCTCTCCCATCGGAGTTCACTGCTGACGTTGCATGCATCCCCGGGCCTTTGTTGTGTGAGCTCTAGTCCATGTAATTGCCTCTGTTGTCATTTAATGATGGCATTTACAGTTGGCAGTCACACAGCAGTCTGCTAGAGCCAATGGGAAAAGAGGGTGAATTGTTTTTTGAGCATGATGGTAACAGTGCTTAACTCTCTCTTTCTCTCTCGTTCTTCCTCCAGGAGTTGACCTGGAAAACATAGTCTACTACAAGGACGACACACACTACTTTGTGATGACAGCCAAGAAGCAAAGTCTACTGGAGAAAGGAGTCATCCTGCATGTGGGTGATCCATGACTGGCTTTTCATAGGCTGATACTTTGTTGGTTGTTTTATTCTCTCTTTAGAAAGTAGTCTATGTTCATGTGATAGAGTCTGTATTTTTTTTTACAATGTAGCACAATGAAAACCAACTGCCAAGTCAAGCACAATTTAGGCAGTGTTCATGTCCTTCGTCTGCCCACTTTACTCAGGAAATTAGTGCATTATCTGGATTTTCTATTGGTTCTTTTAAACCTTTTGGCCTTCTTTATGTTTAAGGTCACATAGTTCACTGCTGTTTTTTGTTGGTTTTTAAGAGACACATTTTTCTTGAAGGGGTTCAAACAAATTACTTTCCTCCTGTGCGCTGCCCAATTTAAAATTACATCTTTTGGGGATTTCTAAATGGTTAGAGAATGAAATAGTTGCTAAAGCACCACTTAACAGGCACTCAATTATCAAAGTTAGCATGTCTGGAGCCCAGGGTAAAGCCATGTGTGACTTTGTCTCTGTCTGTCTCTCTGTCTTGTGTCTGTCTGTCTGTCTGGAGGCCAGGAACTAGCAATGCTAAACATGTCCAAAAGGTTTTTCTACATCCCTTGAGGAAGTTAAACTTTATACAGATTTTTTTTTTTTTTACACCAGTTGTATTTTTTTCCATTCGAATGAGTCGGGTCAGGGAAGGAGACATTTTGGAACATATTGGTACCCGGATAGGCGGTAACTCTTCAGTCCCTCGGGCAATGTGTCAGCATTCATTCAGACTTCCACCATCCCTCCGCCCACAGACCTACCCCCCTCGTCTCATTCCCATATTGCAGCCCAAGGACTGATGGGGATGTTGGAATAACCACGCCATCACTTTTTCATTAGTGCAGTTTAAGAAATGTGCTTGACATTTTGAACTTTGAAAAATGCAATGTATTTTTCCTAATCTACGGTGCTGACTACAGATTCAATTACAAGTTTCAAGGATTCGGAGAAACTTGGACAAAATCCTCGATGCCATTTGTGCCCGTGAACGAAAACACAAATTTTCATCAAGTCATCAGTAAGCATTTGCTTGTACCTCCAGGACTACGCAGACACAGAGATGCTGCTGTCCCGGGCCAACGTGGACCAGGCCGCCCTGCTCTCCTACGCCTGCGAGGCCGCCGACTTCTCCACCAACCGGCAGCTGCCCGCGCTCGACTTTGCCATCAACCACTACGGCCTGCCGGACGTCGCCATGTTCGACTTCACGTGCATGTACGCCTCGGAGAACGCTGCCCTGGTCCGGCAGCGCAGCGGCCACAAGCTGCTGGTGGCGCTGGTGGGAGACAGCCTGCTGGAGGTGAGCGGGATGACACTCAACGTGTTGGGAATGAGAGAGTTTTGCAAGCCGAATGAAGGAATGATGTATGCCATACGTTGGACGCTTTTGTCTTACAGAAGGTCACTGAACTTAGCGGTAGCGTGAGATGTTTTTGCTTTACTGTAACGCAACTTCAGTACATGCGTTCTTGACATAGTGTGGGAGCCTTATGCTCTCCTTCTGCATATTCTGAATACACTATGATTGTATCCGCTTGTTCTGCATAATCTGAATACACTGCGAACGTCTCTGCTACATAGCTAAAATGGCATAAATAGTAAAAACAACAATTATTCATTTGAAGAGAAGCCGCGTCACCCAAGGTGTTGATTATTTTGGACTGGTCTGTGACTGTATTTGCTGGTTGAATAGAAGTAATTTAGTGTATTTTTGGTTTTTCTTGTGTTCCTGCAGCCTTTCTGGCCAATGGGGACCGGCATTGCCCGAGGCTTCCTCGCTGCCATTGACTCAGCCTGGATGGTGCGCAGCTGGGCTCAGGGAAACAGTCCCTTGGAAGTGTTGGCCGAGAGGTGAGGAGAAAGTGGAAATACTCGTAGTGCAAACTCAAGGCCTCCTCCCCCTCCCCCTGTTCCTTCCATCTTATAACAAGAGACACACACACACAGACACACACACTCAACCTCCACAACACACTAAAAGTACTTTAGCAGGAAGTATGTCTGTATTTGGTCTTTGGCGTCAGTAGGACACTCGTCTTGGCAACTAATGAGATCAGAGGCTCTCTTGAGTGCATCATGGTATACTCTGCTCTGTCTTACATCAGGCCCCGCCCCCCCGGGGGGGGGGGGGGGGGGGGGGGGGGGCGCCGGCCCCCCCCCCCGCGGGGCGGGGGGGGGGGGGGGGGGGGGGGGGGGGGGGGGGGGGGGGGGGGG
>JAOPJO010000154.1:12619007-12634310 GCA_027123675.1 Molva macrophthalma
ACACACACACACACACACACACACACACACACACACACACACACACACACACACACACACACACACACACATATGAAGTTAATCAATTTTGTCCTGTATCCAGTATGTCACCTGGCGTAATGATGAAACTTTGGGCGGAATATCAGGGTGCATGTCTGCAATTAAGGAAGCCGATCCAAATTTTGGTATGTATGAATACGGGACAACATTCGTGCGGTGTGCAAAAAAGAATGTGCAGGGTAAATTAATTCCTAGTGTCATTCCATGTTAAATCATCATCAGTCAGCAGACGACTGGTGGGCCCGGAGACCCGACCCCTGACCATGTCTGTTTGATTAATCGGTTCTATAACGACGGACCCTTTCCCCGCAGTCATGGGCCATGTGATGAGCACTGGTCTGGAGCTGGTGGGCACAGGCAGCTCCATCAGGCTCAACCAACGCCTGGCCAGCGCCGTGAAGACCACGGCGGCGTTGGCCTCGGCTCAGGACATCACGCCCCGAGAGAAGCTCCACGCCCAGGCTGTCGAGCTCTTCTCTATCGGGTAAGAACCAGGAAGAATTCCTTGCCTGTGGAATTGGGGGTCAAGAAACGTGGTTGTACTGGTGATTTTAGTTTTGCAGTCAGCTACAACGCCAAACTAACAGTATTCATTTTGCCTACCTCACATTTCCAGATGAGAGAAAAAGTTGATATTATTCAATCTAAAGGGTTTATATGGTGCGCTGATGCTTATGGAGAGGCCTTGTATAATATTTTTGTAAATAAAGCATGGAATATAAACAATGGAAAGGACGTTTAAATGTCTTGCACCGAAACGGATATGCTTGTGAAGAAAATACTTGCTGACCTAATTTTCTGAACGCACAAAATTCTCTGTCTCTCTCTCTGTCTCTGTGTGTGTGTGTGTGTATGGTTTGGTGGATGCAACAATTACATTTGGGGTGCTGTTGAACATGAAATGGGACTCCAGGAAAAAGTATTTTAATGAAGGAAAAATAAAGGGTGATGCTAGGAAGGCATCATTAACATACTGATAAGCTTCAATGGCCATATTTTAATTAGAAAGGCAGCATCAACAATGGGCAAATAGGTACTACATTTTATACAGTTAACAGAAGATGAATTTAGATTTTCAATTGAATGTCATACGTTTCACTTATGCTATGTTATGATACTTACAAATAATTGCACAACCAGCAATACACAATAGACTGCACATAGTCCGCACAGATACCCTTATCTTGGTTGTTTACTGGGTAAAACAAACATCTAAATCCAAAATAAAGCAATTTTTCCATTCTGGGCTGCTGTAGAAACATAGTGGTGCAAGATGGCAGGGTCTGTAGAGGGTAAAGGGTTAATTCTAAGGTAAGAAAAAAGATTCTTATTTACATGGGATTATACACTGATTAAAATGTTCTTATGACTAATATATTCAATTTCTGCCAAGTCCGTTCCGCTAGATGACACTAATTTCTACACACTGCACCTTTAAACACATCCCACATCTCCCATGCCCATATGTGTGAGCGGAGTAAGGTTGTAAGCACTTTGTGTCCTTTGTGTAAACTGATTCGTTTTTGAACAGTGCAGGGACTTAAAGGCTGTTGCTTTCTCCTTACAGGAACTTTCCTAAAGCATGTGATGTATGGGAAAATATTCTCGTGGAGCACCCCACAGACCTGCTGGCCCTGAAGTTCGCTCATGACGGCTACTTCTACATGGGTGCCCAGGCCCAGATGAGAGACTCTGTGGCCAGGGTCCTGCCTTACTGGAAACCACATATTCCTCTGTTCAGGTACAACCCAACTCACTCACTTACTAACCTGAGGTTATCTACACCCAAGTGCTTAAAATGGTTGACGTAAATACAATGTCATCAGGTTATACAATGATGTTATTTAGCAGGCTGTAGTGCTATAGCAGGACTTATGTGCTATCTTGACATGGCCTGCTTAGAGAGGTTAACAGCTATGACCAATTGTTACTATAATAAGTTAATCATGTATGTGTATTGGCAAGAAGTCCAAATTATGTAATCATGTATTGACGTCAGATTCAATTCATACCTGGAAGATGGTGCTTAGTATGATGGAAAAGTCAGCTGGGACACAAGAGGTGTGAGATGAACCTCCTGCAGGTCGATTCTAATGTAATCATCATATTGACTCGTTAAAAAAAAAAGCACTGCGTTTTTCATTAATTCACTCTTATTCGCTCAATCAACATTCTGTTGCCTTAGGGTAATGTCGGCTGGAAAAAAAAATCGATACGCCCCCTAATTACCGCAGAGTGAGCGCTCATCATGTCAGAAATTGAGGCGGTGCATTGAAATTTCCTGTGTACGTTGCACATTGTGTAATGTGATTGTGTTTTCTCTGTTTGTGTTTAGCTACCTGAAAGGCCTGTACTCCTTCGGCTTGTTGGAGACTCATTACTATGACCAGGCAGAGAAAGTTGCCAAAGAGGTAATTACTGTCCTCTTCATTAAAACCAATGTTTCTTTTCCCTTTCCGTTTCCCCTCAATTATCGTATAAATTAAAAACATTAAATCGACAAACTTCTTGTTTGTTGTGCAGCTTCCGCTTTAGCACTTGTTAACTTCCCTCTACTATTTCCAAAATAGCAGGTACTAAATACCTTATTTTCAGCAAGCTGCACACTACAATTTCTTCTGGAATTGTACTTTTTCTAGTTGTTATTACTCTTATTAGAGACTTTCATTCACTGTCATTTTCGGAAGAGTCTGTCTGCTAAACGACTTAATGCAAATGTGCTTGATCTCCGCCCTCCCAAGGGTCTGGCGATGACGAGGAATGACGCTTGGTGTGTCCACTCTGTGGCCCACGTTCATGAGATGAAGGGCGAGGTCGACAAGGGGCTCAGGTTCCTGGAGACCACAGAGACGGACTGGCAGGTGTGTGTTCCACGCCCTTTCCCTTTGTCCATCGCTTACTTCTCGTCTACTTCCTACTCCTCAGCTCCATGCCGAATAGATCCTCCACATGGAGAAGATTTAATAACAACTTGTGTCAGGAATGTCTCCCAAGTGTACTTATGTGTGGAATAGTTATTCATCAGAGATATTTATTTGCTTATTTGTCCAGGGATGCGACATGCTGGCCTGTCATAACTACTGGCACTGGGCGTTGTGCTATATCGAGAAGGTAATAAATATAATGAGTTTGCTCATTCAAGCGAACAGATTGCACTCAAATGCATTGCAGGGTCTCTTGCTGATTGGCCCGGTGTCCCATTAGTCAGTTGAAAGGTACAGCAGATTGTATCTAATAGATTCAAACAAGCTATTTTAAAGGGATGTGCCATGTATTTTATTGCTGCTAATTCAGATTTATCTATCGTTTCTGTATTTCTTTCTTTATAGGGAGACTATGAAGCTGCGCTGAGAGTGTTTGATAGCAAGGTCAGTTATTCTGTGTATATTGTGTTCTTTGTGTTATGCACTCATTTATGCTGCACACCCATGTCGATCAACTTTGCTCTTAAGGTGTCCAGAAGCTGTAAATCTACCGGAGCCATGTTGGACACGGTGGACGCCTGCTCTCTGCTCTACAGACTCCAGATGGAGGGTGAGGCCGAGTCTCCTCTGGGTCTCCCAGGGGCTCTTTAGTGAGGAGACCAGCGTTGAAGCGGAGCGTTTTTTCTCTTTTCTTTCTTTAAGGCGCACTGTTAAACCTGGTTATCCTCGTGTCTCATGCCTCGTGCAGGTGTGTGTGTGAAGGACCGATGGCGGGAGCTGGTCCAGGTCACGCTGCCTCACACCGACGACCACGTGACGGTGTTTAACGACGCCCACTTCCTCATGGCGTCTCTTGGGGCGCAGGATGCCGACGCCTCCCAGCGCCTGCTGGAGGGGCTCCGCGAAGTGGCCCAGTAAGTTCTGCTCCATCCTTCCCCCCCCCCCCCCACACCACCCTTTACATAACTGGCCTTGTTTCTGCCTCCACGCTGTAGACAAGAACGAGTGCTGGCGCGTGATGGATTAAGGCCAAAAAAATCGTCCTGAATTCAGAGCTGCGTTCTGTCTCGCCCCTCCCCCTACCGTGTCTGAATGGCGGACGTTGTGCTCGCAGCCGCTGGCCCATGTTGGTGTGCGTCTCGGTGCTTAAAATGTGTTCTGACACTCTGAACACAGCCTGTCTGCCCCAGCTGTCCTGTTCCGTTTCCCCCACGGCGACAAGACTCTCAGAGAGAAAAAGCTTGTTCTGTTATGTAATGTAAAGGAAGGGGCTGGGCACAGGGGGGCCTCCACGGTGTAGGACATTTTCAGAGTCATCAGGTAATAGGGGTTTCCTGAAGATGGACTGGAGGGGCTCTGCAGCATTCATTGAATGGTTTGTGTAATACTAATACATTTCTAATTCTATCATATGCATAATATACCACATTTTACTGTAGTTCGATGTGGTGAAACTGTTTTATATAATCCACATTTAGCTTTAATTTCACTTTACATATCCTTCATTGCAGCCTTGGGGAAGAGGCATCTTTGAATAGGGATAATCCTAAATGGCTTTACAAGGCTGAATATTCAGCGTAATGCCAAAGATTCCATGCATCATCCTGCCTCTGTGTCCTCTTTCAGCGCTTTATTACGAGTGCCATGGTGTGATTCTCCTATACTGACAAGCATACAGACACCTTTCTACTTTCTTTTTACTTACATTTTAGTTCTCTGAAACCTAAGAAAGAAAGACTCATGGGTCCTAACCAGCGAGCATAACTGAAAAACATGGATTATCTGGTTTGCCATTAACAGTATTCTGCTATCTTGTGAATGCATGGCCGGCCACATCACCACCCCCTCGTACATTATTTTCCAATTAAGGGATATTTCTTGCATAATAACTGAACAAAATTTCAGAACAACCTTTTTCAGAACAAAATTTCCGAAACTCACATTAGCTGGCTTCTGTGACCTAAAATAACCCTGTTAAGTCATAACTACTAGCAGTTAACAAGATAGCAAAAAATAAGAACTTATTTCAGTACTTTTGCCTTGACATGGTGATACTAGCTTAAAAATGTTTTCGAAATTCCCGGACGTAGTTGCAAAATATGTTTAGCGAATGGAGCGTTTTTTTCCACGTGGTCTATAAAGTCTCGCTGACGCTACTCAGATTGTACTATGTTTGGAATGCGTTCCCATTCGTTGCTAAGAACTTATCGTTTTGTAGTAGTAAGGTGATGTTTTCATTCTATATGATTTTCATGTAAATGGTGATTGGCTGTGTTCCAGGCAATAGTGAAACTCAAATATTTATACGGTCAAACCCATTGTGTTTCCAGGAACCCAATACATTTTTAGACGGAATCGCCCAAATATGGAATTAACCTCCTTATATTTGAACAATTTGCAAGTGGCTGTTGCATAAGCGGGATAATCCACGAATAGGATGCACTTTGCGGAGGCAAACCACTACATCTTGCACTGTTGTTCGATAACCACACACCTAGTCGTGGATTATCCCTTGCATATGAAACGTTAAGATAAAATGTGTATGAAGCTTTGTTTATCCTATATTAAGCATCCATACGTTTCCATAGTAACATGCATATAAAAAGGTGAGAAAGCAAGACAAGACTACACAGTACAGATGTTCAAACAACATTGCTTCTGCACTGAATCTAAACCTAATTCGGTGATGCTGTTCCCAACCCACACAGAGACCCAGGGGACAACTACCAGCACCAGCTCTCCATTAGGCTGGGCGTCCCCATGTGCCAGGCCATGGTGGAGTACGACCAGGGCAACTACAGTCACGCCGTGGAGCTGCTGCAGCCCCTACGCTACCAGCTGATGGAAATAGGGGGCAGTGATGCACAGGTGAGGGGAGAGGCCAGGAGACAGAGCTGGATGGGTGTGTAGACCATACCTCAGTCGAGGTCGTGCTAAGACCTGTTTTTGTTTTGCGTCCATTGAAATCCATCGTTTTGGTGCAGACTCCAGGTATTGTGTGTCGAGAGGAATCTATTCCCCCTTAGTGTACATACAGGATGCAAGACATGTCATACAGCGTTAAAGGAAAAAGGAGAGGCTCTTGCTGTGTTTTGTACATCTTCTCATGGAATTGTTTACTGTGGTTGCAGCGGGATGTGTTCAACCTGCTGCTCATTCAGGCAGCCATGAAGTCTAGCAACAAGCACCACAACAAACTGGCCAGGTAATGACCCAAGCTCTATCAGCAGTATTTCCTCTTTTTTGATTTATTTATATATAGTGACTCTTATCAGCAGCCGCACGTTTTGTTTATAACGGCTGGCGGAATATATAGGAAGCTTAAAGAGGCGTTGTGCATTTGCAGACACACACACACACATACACACGCACAGATAAATAAGGGCTCACACTCAAAGTCACACACATTCCCTTCCATATTGTATTCTCACATAGTGTCCGCATAACCCCCATCCTCTTTCTATAGTATTATTATATTATAATCCATCATTGAATGGCATGTGCTTTTTCTGTTCTTCCATCTGGAAGGCCTTACAGGTAAAGGATTGAAAGATTCAGTTCATTGATCTCTGTTTTCTCTCCATCTCCTCCAGGTGTCTGCTGACGGAAAGGGCTGCTCTGAGAGACAACTCCCCACTCACCAATCGTCTGATCCAGAGAGCCCATGCACTCCACGGCTAGGATGCAATGCTACATTCCCCATATTAATTGCTATGAAGGAAGTAAACAAACAAAACCTGAAGTTTGTCAGTGAACCCAAAATCATCCTTTTTTTTTTTTTTTTTTTTTACTTCTATGATCATGAACATTGTAATCTGTGTGGCACATTCCGTATACAACATCTCTCATTATAATACTCATACTCAACGATGAGTACTAGCCTTAAAGAAATGATCAACTAGCTGCCTTTTCTTTGTGTTTGGATAGAGCTGAAGGTATTAGTTATGTAGATATCTGGCTCAGAGTTAAGTTGGCTTGTCACATGGTTTATAAAGGGGTAGAACGGATGTAATGTTAGTTACATCATTATTATTAATGTCTGTAATGTTCTTCTATTGACTGTGATGCAATGTGTGTTCTCTCTGTTTTGCTGCCTGTTGGTCACACACATTTTTACCCGAACCATGTCAATGCTGCTGGCAAGTTCTGTTGACTTTTCATAAGTTTGACTGAAGCCCTCCTCATTCCTTAGCGTAGAGATGACCTGAGCCACCTCTCTGGCCTCTTTGAGTCATAAGGTTGAGATTTGGTCGTGACTGTAACCAGGTAGGGGTGGGGGGGGAATACATTGAAATGTAACTCAATACAAAATACAAATACATCCTCACTAAATGTATCAAAATAAAATAAAAATAACTTGTTTGAGCAAATTTCAAATGAATAAATGATAAATGTAAGAATTATAAGCAATAATTACTGCTTATGAATTACTAGTGCTAGTAATACTAGTAATACTACTAGTATTACTAGTTATGTCCGTCAGCTAGCATTTCTACTATGTTAAAACAGAACTTCTGGGGCAGACGGCACAGCACCTGGGCCAAGACTAGAAACTGACTCCTCGCTTGTCTCCTGCCAAAGTGTATTAAAAAAGATTTAGCAACATTATATACACCTTCTTTATTTCGTCTTTGTGTTTGAGTAAGCAAAATGTGTGTTATACAATAATATATGCATACAATAATACGTTATTATTAAACTATAATTATGCTAGGTCTTTGTATTGTTAAATTGTGCCTACAGGTTCCACTGTTATTGCCAGAGGCAAGACATATATCTATATCTGTGGTAATTACATTGTTTGAATAACATCATCACAACTTGTGTTCAACAGCACAGGGGCACAATGCTTATCCTACCCTGCGCACAGTGGGCAGTAACTGCTCTTCCTCTCTCCATCTCCATCACCTTCCTCTTTCTTTTTATCTCAGTCTCCTCATCTTGTCCTGTTTCTCTTCCCTTCCCAAAGCTGAGCTTTGATTGACAGCTTCTGTTAATTTTCTTCTGTGTCAGTGAATAAAGTAAACAGAGGGTAAATTGATTTTTACATGCAAATGTTACCAACCGCAGCTTGCATAATCTTACAATGAAAATACACATTTATATGGGTACCTCGTTTTACCTAAAAACAAAAGTAAAGCAACAAACAGGACGTATTCAAATAATGTTTACATATTACATATTCAGAATCTGGTTGCGATCGAGAACATACCGTAACACACGTATGTTTGTATGTTTAGAGAATGGACAAGTGCTCAACACTGAATGCTATGAACAGAATGCGTAATTGCATCTTCCAGCTGTTGAATTTGTATAGCTACTTCAACCCATGTCTTTAGGTCACCCTTATTATATTCCTTTCACTCTTTCATAGTACCCTGGCATTTCTGTAATCCATAATCCTACTATCATAAGGGGTGGTTCTCTTAAGGGTTTAAGCTGTTAAAAGATAGAGAGTGAGATAATCAGTAAACCACGTTTGCAGAGTAAACTAATTCCCAGTGTCATTCTCTATTTAATCTTCATCAGTTCACAGGTCACAGGTGACAGGTGAGCCTAGATTCCCGTGACCATCTGTTTTTGCAATTGGCCCCTTACCACAGACCCTTACCCGCAGTCATAGGCCATGTGAGCGCGGGTCTGGAGCTGGTGGGAACGGGCAGCTCAGTCAGACGACAACTACCGTGGTCTGAGAATTTAGACGCTTCCAAGACACTCAGAGACAAGTGGACACGCTTTTGAAGAAAATACTTTGGTGTTGCTGACACTATTTTTCTTAACATGCAATCATCAACCAATTTCAATCACATACAAAATAACTAATAATAAACAATTTTTCTAATCTATTTTTTTGTTGTGGATGCCCATCTGCTCAGCTTGCTGGCAATGTGTGTCTGAGCAAGCCTGGCCAAATGGCTTACCAGCTCACCACCACATGGTATTTTCCAGCTTGACTTGGTTCCAGCCTCCCTGATACTCCCATAGTCAAAAATGAGTGTTGAAGAAAACCCAGACTGACATACTAAACGAGCATCGAGTATGACAGTTTGGCCATGGGATGCAAAGCTATACAGGCAAAGTGCATCAACAAGCATCTTGTAAGGGCAAGGCTTACTACAAGAACATATACTGTAGAACCAGGACAGAAAGGAGGAATTGTAAAACCATGTAGCCATGTAGGCTGCAGGGGTGAGGAGGCACATACGCATTTGAGGTATTGGTCCTGAAGTGGGACTGCAGCAAAATGTATTTTAATTAAAGAACAATAAAGGGTGATGCTAGGAAGGTATCATTTACATACTGAAAAGCTTGACGGCCTTATTTCAATTGGAAATTAGGATTTCCCAACAATGGGAAACTGGATAGGTACATTTATACAGTTATCATAAGATGCAATGAGATTTACAATTCAATATCATACAATTCACTTGTAATGATACTTACACATTTTGGCACAACCAGTAATACGCAAACAGACAGTAAATAATGCAAACACACTCTAACTTAAGACGTAAGCTTTAGAATATTTGGTTAAACTTGGCAGTGGCAGGGCTACTGTGGTACCTCTCAGGGGCATGGATCACCTGCTGCTGCCATGGCTACACCAAATGGTTAAACTTGGCCCTCATGCAGCCCCTTTTGGTAAGCAAATGTTGCAGGCCTGACTGCTGGGCATGGCTAAAGGGGAGGTCACACTAACACACTAGCCAAATCTTTCTTTGCCCTGCAATAAATCCTAGCAGGATATTCCACAGGAAGAAAATAATGATCTATCAACCTGTGGTTCATCGCTCTAAATAAATATTAACATATGCAGACTCCGTTCTACACCTACTGCATGTGTTAATTTAAATGTATTTACAGGTATAGTGTGACTGCAACACACGGGATGTTTTCTTAAACTCATTCTCCCGGGTTATGACTCATATATTATTTTGGGATAAACACCTCACACATCTCAAATGCTCATTTTCTGAGATTGTGCAAAACCATAAAACTATGTGTGTGCATATAAGCACTTATATGCACACACCGCTGTTCAGGTACAACCCAACTTGCTCACTAACTAACAGGAGGTAACAAGTGCCCATGTGCTTATTAAAATGGTTGACATAATACAATGTCATCAGGTTATCCGATTATTTCAGGTTATATAGCAGGCCGTATTGCTAAAGCATGACTACAATGTATTGTTGAGATGGTATTCTTAGAGAGGGTAAATGCTTTTACCAATTGATACTACAATAAGTTAATCCTGTTTCAGGCAGACCACTTTTGCTAAAGTACAATTTGTATTAGCAGCCGGGGCAACACTTTGCATTATTGTGGTATGGTTATTTTTGGGGAAACTACCTGCAAACAACAACTCTGAACAAACATAGGTACCATAATAGATTTAACGGTAGCATAAGCAAGGTTTAAGTCAAATGAACTTGAATGAACTCAAATTTAACAGTCATTGGATATCAGGGTTATACCACATGATAATGTACATAACTTAACAGCTTTATCTTAACATAGGCCTATAGTGACAGGGGTTCAGAACACATGCTGCGCTATGTTAGTAATTAATCAAAGTCACAAACTGCCGAGCCATCAGCAAGTTCCAGTGATTAGGCGGCTTGTTACCACGGGTGAATAATGATGCTTAACGAGCCTTCGGCGCAATTCAGTTGCGCGTGCACCTTTGTCCTGAAAAAAAATTGTGATACTGATTATAATTGCGTCCTGTAAACTCTCTCCGGGGGTGAAGCTCAATATATGTATTGGCAAACACTTGTATGTATTTTTGTAGAATTAACTCCAAAATCCAAAGCGCACCTGATGGTGCTTAGTGATGCACAAGTCAGCGGGCACACAAGGGGTGTGGGTTGCACCTCCAGCAGGTCGATTGTAATGTAATCATCAAATTGACTCGCTTTAAATAAAAGCACGGCTATATTCATTCATCCACCTTCATCTGCCCAATCACCGTTGTGTTGCCTTAGGCAATGTTGTCCGAAAAAAAATTTGATACACCGCTATGCCATAAATTGTGGAGGCGCATTGAGATCTCATGAACATTGTGTTACGCGATTATACTTTGTGATTGTGTTTGTTCTTAGCTACCTGAAAGGGTTGTTGGAGACTCATTACTATGCCCAAGCAGAGACAGCTGTTAAACACACTGTCGTCATCATTCAATTCCCTCCCCCTTACATTATTCTGTAATTAGTTGGCATTTACCTTAACTCTGGATAAAATAATTAATCCTATATTAATTAATTTGCGGTTGAGGTTGCACAATGGGCTGCTCACTCGCACTTCCGTGGTCGTAACATTCATTGTGGCGTTGTTATTCTGGGCCATTACTGTCAGTCAGCATTAGAGAAGTTAGGTTGAGTCAATTAGAAGTGGTAAGAAGCACAACTAAACTCGGGAATGGCCGATGCCTGATGAGACGGGAAACTTGAATCGTTAATTAAATTGCCACTGTTCTCCTGTAGCACAGTTCTTTTCAGTGCATTTGACTACTAAGCGCTTCTGATTCCTAAAGTTTTTGGTCCAGTTTTGTCCTCTTTTGTTTTACTTTTGTTGTTGCTTATGCAGAATTTTTGTCGTCACTCCAATATTGGTCATCAGCTTAGAATGTTCTCAGCCTCAATTGTAAATGGATTTTAATAAAAGTGTCTGCTAAAGGACTAAATGTAAATGTGCTTCATCTCCCCCCTCCCAAGGGTCTGGCGATGACGAGGATCGGCGCTTGGTGGGTCCACTCTGTGTCCCAGGTTCATGAGATGAAGGTGGACAAGGGGCTCAGGTTCCTGAAGACCAAAGAGACGGACAGTGTGTGTTCCACGCCCTTTTTCTTTGTCCATCGCATCCTTCTTCTAATACTTCTCCTCAGCTCCACGCTGAATAGATCCTCAACGTGGGGATGATTAAACAACAGCAGGTATCAGGAATGTCTCCCAAGTTACTTATGTGTGGACAAATTATTCATCAGAGATATTTATTGCTTATTTGTCCAGGGATGCGACATGCTGGCCTGTCGTAACTACTGGCACTGGGCGTTGTACTTTATGAAGAAGGTAATAAATATAATGAGTTTGTTCAGTCAAGCAAACAGATTGCACTCAAATGCATTGCAGGGTCTGATTCTGATTGGCCCTGTGTGCCGTTAGTCAGTTAAAAGAGACAGCATACATTTATAACAGATTCAACATATTTTAATGTATTGCCATGTATTTTATTGCTAATTACTGATTTATCTCTTCTTTCTTTCTTTCTTTCTTTCTCTCTTAATAGGGAGACTATGAAGCTGCGCTGACAACAAGTAAGCAAGGGCAGTCATCGGCAAGTAGCAGTATAGTTTTTGCTCCATACGTCGGTGGTATCACTATTCCCTAAAGAATGAACACTTTCTCTGCCAATCGAAAAGCCACATGAAGATATGTGAAAACATGCCCTGCATGTGTGTGTGGGTCAAGTGCATGTTAAGATGTGCACATGTAAGAGGCATGAACACTCTGTTCGCTGTGGTCTGTCATGATTTGTTAACTATGACAGTTGTCTTAAAATAGAGCCATGGACAGATGGAAACCCTGGCTATGTCCTTTCGAAATCCTTCAGGAACATTGCATTTCCTTGTGGCTATGCACTCATATGCGCTCCACCCACATGTCAACTTGCCTCTTGAATTTTTCAGGACAGTTATTTTCCTTGGTAAATGTCACAATGTGCCATTTTTAGCAAACGTACAGTGTGTGGTGTTTGTGGTTGGAGGCTAACATGCCCTTTTCTTCATAAGGTGTCCAGAAGCTGTAAATCTACTGGAGCCATGTTGGACACGGTGGATGCCTGCTCTCTGCTCTACAGACTCCAGATGGAGGGTGAGGCCGAGTCTCCTCTGGGTCTCTTTAGTGAGGAGACCAACTGGAGCGTTCTCTTTTCTTTGTGTCCTTTCTTTAAGGCGTACTGTGAAACCTGGTTATCATCTGTTAAACCTGGTTTTAACTGGTGTGTGTGAAGAAGGTTAAACAGTACACCTTAAGGCGTACTGTTAACCCCCCCACCCTTTACGTAACTGGCCTCGTTTCAGCCCCACGCTGAAAGCAAGAAAGATTGCTGGCGTGCGATGGAGGCCCTCTTCAGATTAAGGCAAAGTCTAGACCATGGACCCCCCACCTACCATGTCTGACAGGCGGGGCGTTTTGCTCACAGCCGCTGCCCATGTGGGTGTGCGTCTTGAGGCTTCAAATGTGTTCTGACACACTGACCACAGCCTCCCTGGCCCAGCGGTCCTGTTCTGCTTCCCACACTGACACGACTCTAAGAGACGAAAGGTTGTTATGTAATGTCTTACGGGTGGTACGGGTGCATCCAGGGAAACCCAAAAAAGAGTCATTTTTAAAGTCATCAGGTAATGGCGGGTTCCTATAGATGGACCGCATTTATGAAATGTAATTCTATCATATGCTTAAACTATATTAGTCTCACAAATCAGACTAATCTAAAGTCAAATCAGTCAACAGGGCGTTTCACTTTATTTTGCTTCGTATTTGTTCTGCGGGGATTTATGCGGGGAAGTGCGTAATTGGCTAAGAGCGAACACAAACTTTTTAGACACTTGTCTAAAAAAAGTGTGTTGTTCGGAGACTGTATGTACTGTATGAAAGTGTATGTAAAGGTTTCAAATCAGCACTGTGTAGACTGCACACTGTAGAAATACTAAATATACTATTAAAATCCCCTTCTGAAAGCTTCATTCATTCATGCAAATGTGTTTCTCTTTCGAAAGAATATGCCTATAACGAAACAGGAAACAAAGCGTAACTCTGCCCCTCTCAGTCTTTGGTTTCTGGCCCAGGCTCTGTGCCATCTGCATAGTAAGACAGCTGGATCCCAGATTAATACCATATATACCATGGCTTACTATAGTTGCATTTGGTGTGATGAAACTGTTTTACATAATCCACATTTAGCTTTAATTTCACTTAACATATCTTTCATTGCAGCCTTGGGGAAGAGGTATCTTTGAATAGGGATAATCCTAAATGGCTTTACAACTTCATGGAATATTTAGCCCAGAGGTCAACATTAATAGTTTATAGCTACCATGTAAATGCAACATATGTACGACGGTAATAAATGTAACATTGCATGGAATAGTAAGGTATGGACAGTGTATGTATCGCGGTTGTAGGCCTACCCCTAACACTAAGCTACTTCTGCCCAGCACTGTTCACAGTCAATTCAAATCAATCAATAAAGCAGCTAATCACACAATGACATTAAACAGGCTGTGAACCCAAAATCGCGGTTGATTTTGGTGTCGGTGTTCGAGAGAGGGTTCAACTTCTCTGACACTTAATAGCATAATGGCACGTTATGTGGCACATTTCATATATCTTAATTAAAGACAGCCTGGCAGAAATTCAGACACTGATATTGCGTTTATGAGTAGTGTATGGCTGCCAATATTGTGTTACAGTCCATAAATCTGTAAATATATAAATAAAAAAAGGACTTCACTCATTTCTAAACCCCGGCCACGGCCCTGGTTATATATATAATACATATCACTTTCAGAACAATGTTCACGAACCAAATCACATATTAGCTATATCTTTCACCTAACTTAACTTGAGTAACGTTGATCTTGTCTCACTCGTTTAAAGGAAAGACAATTAAGACCGGGTAACTAAGTTCCGTAGCAGTAGGCAGGTCTTATCCTACAATACGATGGCCTATTTGACAAAAAAGATTTATAACATACTTACATTTAAACTTATTGGCAAAGTGATTGTCTTTGAGTCAAATGCACTTTTCCAGCACACATTCATATTTCTATGTATATATTTATCCTACATCATATTCTATCACTGTTAATTATAGTGATACCTTTATGTATTCATTATATGTATGTATATGTCAATAAGTTCAAATAAATACCCCAAAAATATTTATTTGATTTATTAATCCTTTAAAAAAATGACACATATTGGATGGCAAATATTGGATGGCAAATTGCTGTGTTTTGTCCATCTTCTCATGGAATTGTTTACTGTGACTGCAGCGGGACGTGTTCAACCCGCTGCTCATTCAGGCAGCCATGAAGTCTAGCAACAAGTATCACAAGAAACTGGCCTGGTAATGACGCAAGCTCTGTTTGCAATATTTTCCTCCTTTTGTAATTCTGTTTTCAGTTTACTGGCTCCCATCATACGCTTCAAGGTTTGTTAATGTCAGAGAGGCATTGTGCACGTGCACACACACACACACACACACACACACACACACACACACACACACACACACACACACACACACACACACA
>JAOPJO010000154.1:12740264-12752286 GCA_027123675.1 Molva macrophthalma
CCCAGCGTAATAAACGAACAAACAGAAAACAGGCACACAACAGGGAGAGTTTAGCCCAGGACTTGTAAATCTCACAGTGAGGCTTTTCAAGGTGAAAAACATGCTGGTTTTCAAAGCTGGGCGAATAGACAAATACTCCCGGTAAATATGGAAATAGAACAATGAATACACACAGTCATTCTGGATTTGTTACAAGCTTCTAATCAGACAAAAACGCACTCCCTACAGGACACATGTCTCTGCAAATATGCAAACTGCAGCAATAATTAGCATGGCGTCCAGTCCACCATACATAAGTACTTCCTATTCTATAGTTAGTCACAGAGGTTGTGTTTCTGGCACCGAACAACAGCGCAGAAAAGCATGGAGGAGCAGATGTCAGGGATCTGGTGCCCCTGTCAGAAAGTGGGCGAGGTGGGATGGAAAGGATGGAGTTCCTTTCGAGCAGGCCTGCGGAAGAGCTCTTGACCACAAAGCAACCCATGCCAACATGGGTATGTTTCCATAACCTGCGGATGATCTGGATGAAAACCAAGCTGCTATTTATGGGGATGTGGACATAGGGGTGGTAGCACATAACCTGGAGGTGGGACCTTGCTCGGGCCGTCTGTGTAACCGGGGATACGCTTGTTGAGTGTATTAAGGGTGGCGCCGCGGCAGGGCGGTGAATTTTTTTGCTTGTGTTTCACGAGATGGGTTACAGGGTCCAAGGGTGGGGTGTAGTGGCGGGAGGGTGGGGGAATTAAAAATAGATATGTTTTCATCGCTGCGGGCCCCAGGGCTGCAGTACACAGAGCCATGGGAGGTGTGAAGAGGCGACGCGACGTGACATGCGTTGTCGGGTGGGTGGGTGGGGGGGTGCGGTTTGAAGGCGCGGGAGGCCCTTCGTGTTCCTGACGCTCGTTAAGCGCGGTCGTCACGTGCGCCTCGCGGGTTGTCAGCGCCGCTCGCGCCGTGTCGTCGGCATGGCGACATTAACGCCGGCGCGGTGATTAAAGCGAGCGGGCGGCCCTCGAAAGAAAAAACAATTTGGAAAATCTGTGTGTGTGTGTGTGATCTCTCGTCGGGGGGGGGTGTTGTTGGGGGGGGCGACATTGAAAGGGGGTCAATGACAGGCTTAACCGTGGCTGAGAGGAGCAGTCGCCGCCTAGCGTCGCCCGCGTCATCACAGCGTGACATCTGTGTTACAGAGAGCGAGAGAGAGAGAGAGAGAGAGAGGGGGAGAGAGACAGAGAGAGGGGGAGAGAGAGAGAGAGAGAGAGAGAGAGAGAGAGAGAGAGGGGGACGGGACGGGGGGGCTCGCTGAACACAGCAAAAAAAAAAAAAACAGCACAGACACTCCACCTCTAAATATCCGCTGACACGGAGGTCAGGTGGGATGCATCATCAATATTTAATTTGGCTGTTTGCAGAAATGCAAACAAAAGGGGAGCATGGTGGGCCCTTGCCTGCGTGGCGCTGCTGAAGAGTTCACGGGGAGATGTAGAGGGAGGGAGAGGTGAGTAGGCGGGAGAGACACAAAGGCATTTATAAAGAGGAGGGAGAGAGAGAGAGAGAGAGAGAGCGAGAGAGAGAGCGAGAGAGTGCAAGAGGGAGCGAGAGCCAGAGAGAGAGAGAGAGAGAGAGAGCGAGAGAGAGAGCGAGAGAGAGAGAGCGAGAGAGCGCGAGAGGGAGCGAGAGCCAGAGAGAGAGAGAGAGAGAGAGAGAGAGAGAGAGAGAGAGAGACAGTGGGTACAGCGGCAGTGAATGTGCACCCATCCATCTACAGCGCCCGCTCTATTCATGCTCCGCTCAGTGCTATCGCTCCTGGCTGTGGACTCAGAAGGCAAGGATGGATTAAAGGTATTGTAGGGAGCCCGAGGAGCTTTAGCGTCGCGCGCAACACAAAGACCACTCATCTCTCTCCTGCAGAATCCTCGTTCTTTTTTTCTTCTTTTTCTGTTTACCTCAAGGTCACCAAACGACGTATAAGCATAATCTTTCTCCGACATCCCCCTTCTTCTGCATTAGCATAAACTGAATGTGCACATATGTGTACACACACTCCTTTAATGTGTCCACACCTCTTTAATGTGAGGAAGGAAAACAATAGAAAAGCAAACGTGTTGGCGCTCAAGGATGTAGCTGCAAAGTGAGTGGGCAGAAATGGAAGCCAAGAGAAAGAAGTTAGCTGCCGCTACAAACAGTCAACAGTGGAATAAAGGATAAGAAAATATGAGGGAGAATATCTGTCTTTTTCCCTCTGCAGAGCTTCTCGCTCAGTATTGAGGTGGAAAAAAAAACCATAGGAGAAGAGCTGAATCCACACTTTGACCCCCCCCCCCCCCACCGGGGAGCAAGAAGCACCTCCCCCTAATATGGCGCGCCCCTGGGAAGCCCCTCACGCCCGCTGGTGCACCAGCGGGTGCGCTCGCGGATTTGAACCGGGGCCATGTCGTTCTCTCCCCTTTTGGCACAGACGACGCTGCTTAATATTCCGGCCCTGGATGCCCACGAGGAGCGGCTCTGCCCTTCAGAGCCCTTTCTAGAGGCAAGCAGCCCCGGGCAGCACCTGCCCCCGCAGGGCCCCTGGCAGAGCGTCCTGCAGCAGACCGAGCTGATTGTCCCTCCTGTGTACTCTAGCGTACATCCCACTGCAACACAGATGGCAGAAGGCGGAGGAGGGGAGAGGAAAGGGCAGAACAAGAGAGAATTTGGAAAACAAGGAGAAGAAAACAGTGGAGATGGAGGAGACATACGGAGGTGGCAGACTGGCCGGAATCCCTGAATCCCTGTCACTCCGGATTAGAAGAAATACCCCGGTCAAGGGAGTATTAAGGCCCTCCTCCCAAGAAGCAGATGTCACACCAAAAGAGGATGATTTCAGAAATATGGATAAAATGGATAACTATATGTTTTAGCCACTGCTGTATTTACAATTAATGATATCTTGATAGTATATTCTCAGCAATGATTAGATATTCCAGGTATGGAGGCGCAAATCACAATGTGATGATGAAAAACAACCGGTAACACTTCACAATAAGGGTACATTAATTAAACATGAATTATCATTTGTTAATAAATATAACTGTATAGCATGAGCATGGGGTGAGGGGTTTTGGTTAGGGTTAACCCTAACCCTATGGAATAACATGAACTAATAATTAACATGAACACCATTTGTAAACATGAAGACCAGTACATGATTAATACACCATTAGTTAACTATTAATTAACTGTTAGTTAATGCTTATTACTGCATTAACAAATGTTAATAAAGGGTTAATTGGTGCATCCCTTAAACTCCCTTAAAAAATCCCTTAAAAAACGACTTGTATTGTAGCTTATTGGAGTAGCAATGGCAAGGCAATGGCAAGTGCATGTGCCTCTTGTTGCCAGGTTTCTCTGAGCAATTAAGGAGAATCCCAGTGATGAACTCCAGAATAAACATGTCATCTAAGGGAACTGAGGTGAACACATATGGTCAAAGTGCCGAAGCAAAACCTCTGTGAAATATTATAGGATTCCTAATCTGCTGTGATCAATAACACATAAACAACATTTAAACAAGTGTGCACATCAGACAAACACAATGATTTTATCAAGCTTCAAATGAAAGCATGCATTTATCTGAATGGGAACAGATGATAGTGTGTGCATAGGCCTCAACAAAGACAAACCCTTTGAAGATAATAGTTTCATGGTTGCCATCATGTTGAAATTAGAAACATTCAAACAAGCCAGAGACAGTTACAGTTACAGTTTGTTAACACACATGTATCGAGTAAAAACATCACATACACAGACACAGGCACAGACAGACAGACAGACAGACAGACAGACAGACAGACAGACAGACAGACAGACAGACACACACACTCAGTTGAAAATGGACCCTGCTGCAATCTATAATATATATGCACATAGCATATTTGCCCCGCTTCAAATAATCTTAATTAAAGTCTGCAGACATGTATACCCGATAGACCCAGAGTTTAAATTAGCTCTATCAACTCTATCCTGCCATAACTAACTTTAACTCAAGCTACAATTGCTCCCTATTCTGTGAGTTTGCCTTTGAGGATTCGTGTTTATAAATGTCCTGCCTATTCCGTATATGCATTAAACACCATTTTGACAGAATGCTACTGGAAAATATTTGCCTGGTCAAGCATTTTCTTTAATATATATATTTGTCATTGACATGAATCTTGTCTCACACGAAGGGAGTACAGTTATTAACAACAATGTATTGCAAGATTAATTTTGTATGAACATAACATGATATGAACATATTAATATGATATTCTGTTGAATTAAGAGTGAAAATGTTGAGATATATCATGCCCTAGAAGCCCTCTTGGGGGTCAAAGGTTCAGCTTTGTCATCAATATTTAATTACTCTGAAAAGGGTCTCCTTCAAAACGATTTAAGACCAGAAAAGAAGAATTCCTGACAAAAATCTGTGACAGTAGCCAGATAACAACATGTGCTCCTTCACAATGTAAACTGGAACCTTATCATTGTCATTGAGAATGAAGTAAGGAATTACCATTAAGAAGTAACTGTATTCAATGTCATGGAAAACAATGTGCTACTTGTGACTGGGTCTGGTTCTTAGCAGATTTCTTTGCAAAAATAGAAAATTCTAAAAAATTAAATTCTATTTGAATGGACACAAGGAGATACATAAGCCTGCATATACATACTACAACATATTCACACATATTTAGAAGTGTACACACACACACACACACACACACACACACACACACACACACACACACACACACAAATACACAGATACGGGGGGGGGGGGGGAAGTAATGCAGGCTTTGAAGCACTGCAAGAATGTTATTGTGATCATGTAGTAAATGGATTCATACTGCAGTACGCATGTCAAATGGCGGGTGGCCATTCCTTCTCTCCCCAGGTAAGGATGCAACTCTGCAGCTGTTCCTGCAGTGCAATGACAGTGATGTGACCCCCATATCAAGAATCTCTCTCTCTCATCCCACAACGAGAGGCATGAAGAGGGCAGCTTTAATCTCTACTCACCCATGGAAGGAATACAGGTATACAGGTACACGAAACAGCCTCCATGCCTGCCATTCCTACAGTGCTGCAAAAACACTTAATGCATCCACGCAAACGCTCCGCCGCACAACAAGTGTCTTTTAATGCAGCTATCTCTCCCCGTGTTTCTCTACTCACCTCTCTCTCTGTTCTACTCTCTTACACTCATGCATACACACACAATCTCCTGCTGTTTTCTATTTAGACAATGACCTTCAAAAGAATACCTTGCAGTAATGAATCTCCACCACGCTTGAGTATTCATTTGAGTAGTCGTATCAAAGCACAGAACACGCCTGACACCATGATGCAGCATTGCAAAGCATACTTTTCAGCTTTTCAGTAAATACTGGCCTGACCTGTCAGAATTTTGAAGTTTAAACTTTTAGATAATATTTTCTTTTAACAATTCTCAGCGATCAATAATAATGTGTGTTCTTTTGTCTGGTGTGAGAGAGTGTGTGTGTGTGTGTGTGTGTGTGTGTGTGTGTGTGTGTGGCTGGTGCATGTTTGTGCATGTGTCTGTGTGGGCCGCGTGTCTGTGGGTATAAATACTCTTCGGCTATGTCCTTCTGTATCCGTGTGTGTGTGTGTGTGTGTCCTTCCGTCTCTATGTATCTGTGTCGCTGTGCGCGAGTGTGCGTCTGTGTTGGTAGGAGTCGGGTGTAAAACGCCGGAATCTGAAGGAGCTAGGTCAGTCGTTCCCGATCGGAATCATCCAGTGTTTGTTTTTTTTCCCCCAGTAAAGAGTGCTCCGGGCTCCGTCCAGTCTCAGAATGTGGTATTCCTGCTGCATCACAGGTGGGGTAAGAGGAGGGGGGGGGGTGGGAAGCAACTGCCCAGAATGTCTAAGCAGTGGAAAACACACATTCGAGGAACAGGGTGGGATGAGTCTGTTCCCCCTCTGCCAACTATAATGACCACCCAACACTCGCACTGCAACGCTTTGGTCCTCATGAGCATGAGAGAGAGCTACACAGTGCACACAGTTTCGCCGACACAATGGATGTTCTTTTAATGCTAACGGAAAACCGTGGTATGTAGCATTTGGTTGGTGGTCATACCGCGATTTAGCCCTGAGGTTGCTTTTCACTCGTTTTTTTTATTTTATTTATATGACGCAGCATGTATAACCTATAAGTCAGGACAGGCGCCCACATCGAAACGTACTGCAGTCAATGTCACCCGTGGCTGTTCATCGAGCTGCATTGGAAACAACAGGACAGGAAAGGAAAGGTCTGCCTGGCCTTTATCTGAAACTCCCAGGGCTGTATAGAGCAGACAGCACGCCTTTGACAAAACATTGCTTTTTATTTTTTATGTTTTTTGGGGGTGGGGTGGGGGGGGGGGGGTTCACACCGAAGCCGCCATTAATATTCATCCGACTGCCGCACATTTCATACTGCAGCATGTAACTCAGGAGCGCTCCATCGCTTCAAGGTCACTGCAAACACAATGGACTGCGAACACGCCAGGGTTATGTTTCAACAAACACTGTTATGTTTTTTGTGCAAGTTTGTTTGTCCAATAAAAACTACGCTAACAAGTAACATCTGCAGCATCATTATTGTGTCACTGCCGTTTATCAAGTTGTTCCCAACCGCCACGCTGCAACTTTTCCTGCACCAGTTTCTCTGTGCTGACAGAGAGTCTGTGTTTGATCGCGAATTCATAACACGTCACTGCAAATAAGCAAATCCAACAGGTTCACGTGAAAAAGCGGCATTCATTTGCAATACATGTTATACACATACACGCATATATACACAGTCACACATGCCTCAACGCCTTTAGTCATGAAGCGGCTAAGAATAGCAGAGAAGATTCTGGTTGACTGGCCAGGGTCACATGCTTGCATTAACTTTGCTGCAGGATATCTAATATGAATCAGTCCTAGGAGTGCATTCCAGGATCAGCCGACGCTTTGAAGGTAGAGCATGACATTGGACGTTTATGGCATCCGTCTCCGACTGACAAGCTCAAGCCATTGGGTGTCGACATCTCTGTCAGCTAGGAAATCAAGGTCAGGGGTCAGCCCTAAATTTGGTACACAACTGCTGTGAGGTCTACAAACGGCACTTCCATGTTGTATTCTGACAGAACATTTGGCATATCTTTCTTCATCGCTCTCACTGCTTTACGTTTTTCTGCCTAATAGTTAGCGTTTGTAATTCTATTTTTTGTCCTTACAGATATGTCCAATAAAAAGCATTACTTATTATTGCAAGCATCTCATTAACATTAGGGACTGCTGTCCGTTGTTCAAATAATGTGCATATGATGACCTCGGAAACTTTAAATGACCAAAACTGACATTTTCGTCCAAGACAACCATGGCCGTCACCAAACATTAGCTTATTCATGATCTTTTCACTTGACAGACAATACTAGTTTTTCCCTAGCTACTAGACACCTATTCCATGTATTTTGTGAATCAAGATAATTAGCTCACTCGTTGAGGATGAGATTAGGTGTACTTTAGTCATCCCTGATGGGACATTTGGATGTCCTATCAGAATAACAGGACAGTCATGAGACCTTGAATAGAGAGATGAAACAAGGAGAGATGAAGACCCCCGGAATGGGGTGAAAGTGTACTCGCAGCGCAGGTGATAATGAATAATTGTAGAGTTATCATTATCCCAGATAATTAAACAGTGGTATCGAGTGCTCTCATGTTAATTTGCTCTCAACGTGGTGCTAAACCAAAGTCACACCAGAAGTTCGAAGCCGTCGGCACAATACGGTGCATGAGGTAATTTTTCTCACTTTTTTGAGAAACTCTGTATTCTGAAGCAAAAAATTGTTTTGCTTACTTTTGATTGCTTGATTGTTTGCTTTCTCCTGAGGGCTATCACAACGTGGCAGGGGGTTGTTCATGTGCGCAGTAAAACTAGAAAATACACCTTATATTAGACTTGTGTTACAAGGAACAATGGATGAGAGGAGCTTGTAGGTAGAAAACAGGAGAAAAAAAGGTTCCTATAACAGCAATGGGATTTGTGAGGCTCTAGAACACCCACTATATAACACATTTCTTTAATAAATATATTTTTATCTTTAGCCTTTGGAGCCGTTCACTACATATAAACAATGGATCATTAAAAAGCATATTTTACAATGACATTAAGCCGTAAATACAAATTACTTTTTTTTTATTTGCAAGACATTACAGCTACCGGATTCTCTTGAGGGTGATGGATGGAACATAACCAGCGTTTGACATTTATGATGCATTGCGGTTTGGCGAGCCTTTTCACTACTTCCTCACCTGACAAAACCTATCAGTACACTACCCCACCAGCCTATCTGTGCAAAGAAAGAAAAATGCAAGGACTGCGAAGGCACTACCTAAAGGCTCATTATTAAATCCAAGAGCAAAACCAAGAGGATGACGTGGTGGTAAAAGGGTTGGCGAATGAGAGAAGTCCTCTTAACTTTCCCCAGAGCGTCTCTCTCGGACGACCCTCTCTCTCTCCGTCGTGCCATATGTCGCACTCGATTAAGTGCTTAGGTGCCGTGTGGGAGGATTAATGCATAGGTTTTAGTTGGCTGCCCTCTGCTTGCATACCTCCCCGTGATAAGAGAAACCCGAGCTCAGCATACTTCTCTTGCAGGGCCAGAGATAGAGCGGTGATTACAGTATGGACTACAGTGCTCTGCCAGGGACCCCCCCCCCCCCCCACCTCCTCTCTCTGTTCATTCATCCATGCGTCAACACGCTCCAGAGCGATGGCTGGGGTCCCATGCCCAAAAGATACTCATTAAAAAGGCTGGCATGCAAATCTGGGGCCCTCACCACCCCGCCACGCCAAAGTATCCGCCATGTCGCCATGGGGCATATGCAATCTGACAGACCATTATGTATCAGACGGGAGTGTAGCTCTGTGACCTTTTGGTTTGTTACACATTAAGCCATTACGGAACTGCGACGCGTTGTGCCCTCATAGGATTAGTTATTGCTTGTGTTGTGTGGCAAGAGTGTGCCATTCCTCGTTTTCAGATAATTCACTCTCTGTGTGGTTTCCGGAGATTGTCTGGGGAAACGGTTGGGCAGTTTGTCCAACCATTTCCAAAAAGTGAATTGGAAGTTTATCAGTACAATAACCACCATCCAACAACCTGCCTTTTTCAATAAGTTATTTAATAACTTATTGAAAGTTATTAAATAACCCCCCGCCATTTATCCATTGAGTTTTCCCACTGCATTGCTGACAACTGCTACCCCATCAAGTCAAGCCATATGTGGTCTCAAAAAGGACCTGGTTGTCCTGGTTTGGCCCCAACACACAGCCCAGTCCTCCCCCAGAGGAGGGCAGGGTAAATGGGGTTGTCACTTGTGATATCCTAAAGTAGCCACCACAGTACTGTCACTTAGTCTTCCCCATCTCACTGCCTCGCATCCTGTAACCTCGGCGACCTCCCTCAATATGTATCCACTTAAAAGGCCTCCCCCTACTCTACTCTCCCCATTCAATATGCAGTAGTGTCTCTTTGACAGACAAAGAGGCTTCCCAAGGACCCAGTGTCTCTGAAGTGCTGCCATTTTCGCTAGCCGCCCCGCTAGCTTGCGGCACCTCGCCGGAGGTGAAAGTGCTCTCCCCTTGCGTTTGCGCACATCTGTTCGCTGCCGGTATACGGGGGCCTTTTACCATATTGACAGGGATCACTATGGTCATGACCATGAGGTATTGGCAGGGGTATACAGACGTGCAGGGTGTTTGTTATCCTCTAACATACGATGAAAGTAGGGCTGTGGAAAACCGTATCGTCGCAGGAGTGGGGTAAGAGTACACCCTATGTGAAACATTATTGGAAGGGTTGGGAGAGTGTGAGTGTGTGTGTGTGGGTGTGTTGTGTGCTTGTGTTGTATGTTGATGTATAAGTGTGTGTGTGTGTGTGTTTGTGTGTATGCTTGGATGGATGTATTAGTGTATGCGTGTGTGGGAGTGTATGTCTGTGTTGTGTGTGGATGTATTAGTGTTTTGTGTGTGTGCATGGTTGAGCTGTGTGTGAATGTAATAGTGCGTGTTTGTTGTGTGTCTTCGTATAATCCCCAGTGGGACTATATGTATTAACAAAAATGTCAGAATCCGGCCCTCCGGAGTAAAATCAACCAGGCCCCTAGTCTAAAGTCCGAGGATCGGAGAGTAGGAGACTTCACACAAAGCGAGTGGGCGTGATGCAGACGTGCTGCAGACACCGTTCTGTCATGCGCCTGGCACGGAACCGGGAAACTCTCCATGCCTGTATTTTGCGTTCCAACCTATTTCTGCTTTCCGCGCTTCTGTTGAAATTGCAGATACGTCGAAATAAACGCGGTATTGATATTACCGCAGAAAGAGTCAGCATTACGGAGTTGGTCACCTCACCCGCCGTTTCAATGTGTGGTGAACAAAACACTGCAACTTCTGCTGCATACGTTTTGCGTCGCGTCCTGCCTCCTACACGCGCTACCCAGGCGTGACCCCTTGCCTAAAGTATAGTTTGTGTCTCCAATATGTGTGAACACTCAGATACGACTTAACTCCTGTTGTATGTTGCATGTGTGAAAGGGCAACTCCTGATCATCTCCGGACCTGATTCTCCGGAGTTCATCCTGACGCCTGATGTGTGTGTGTGTGTGTGTATGATTGCGTTGTGTGTGGATATGTTAGTTAGTGAGTGTGTGTGTGTGTGTGCGTGTGTGTGTGTGTGTGTGTGTGTATGCTTGTATTGTATGCTTGTATTGTGTGTGTGTGTATGCTTGTATTGTGTGTGTGTGTGTGTGTGTGTGTGGATGTGTGGAGATAGTGAAGG
Organism: Molva macrophthalma; assembly: GCA_027123675.1. Classification (NCBI taxonomy): domain Eukaryota; kingdom Metazoa; phylum Chordata; class Actinopteri; order Gadiformes; family Lotidae; genus Molva; species Molva macrophthalma. The sequence continues at coordinate 12,751,122 of JAOPJO010000154.1, forward strand.
TGGAACAGAATTGTGAATTGGCAATCCCAAATTGTAGCGAGGAGGCGGAAAGACAAGGGAGGTTAATTTGTGATCAAAATGAGGCTGCACCATCAAACACTGTAGTTGGCTATACTTTTGGTGTATTAAAACACACCAATAATAAAAACATTATAATAATGTTGCTCTCAATATTTAAAATATAGGACAGTGAATGACATGACATAACTGAAAACAGTAGACTTAAAAGGATGCTTCTTACTTGTTTTCTCCTTCTTGGTCATTAGCACTGAAGGAAAAAAGAACAATAATAATAGCAAAAACCTTAACGTGTTTTTGTAATGTTTGTGTATCTCTCTCTTGTCTTCACTGCAGGCATACTACCGATACAGTATACTCTGTGTTTTGGCTTTGTCATCCTCATTTATAATCTCTTCCATCCAGTGCATCTCTTCCCCTGTGACTAGCAAGCTCTCCCATCTGGCACGGGACATCATTAAATAAACAGACCCGCGGTGTCAGCGAGGGCTACAGGCATCTTCTCCAAGCAACGCATCAGATGCAACGCTTCGACCCAAAGTGTACGGACATGTCAGTATACTTTGAGGACTGCTTCCTCATAAAGTATACCAACATGTCAGTTTGGAAGGAGGTGAAATAAACAACATGAAATAAACAATATATTGGCCCAAATCTCTTACAGCACTCAAGGCAGGGTCAACACACAAATCTGACCTTGTCCAAAAAAAAAAGAAAAAAAAAGAAGGCAGGCTGAGATATACTCAGGCGTAAAGAAAACTAGAACTTTTAACGATCATAACCAACATTAGCAAACAGACTGTTGTTTCCTGACCTCGGAAATGAGCATGAACTTGTGTGAATGTGACCAAGTATCTAATGAGACCTTCACTCCTGCGACAGTGCATTGGAGGAGGCGAGGAGAGAAAGTGGCTTCAGATCAGGAACAGCAGGTCCTGCTGTCCTGAGTGCCTTTAAAAAAATAATCTATTTAATAATAATGTTAAGGTCACTGATCTCAAGTGGAAGATTGTTAAATAAAATCGCAGAGGTCAATGCCATTGCTGCTGCTGATGCAATTCCTCTCCAGCCAGTGATCTCTCTCTCTCTCTCTCTCTCTCTCTCTCTCTCTCTCTCTCTCTCTCTCTCTCTCTCTCTCTCTCTCTCT
>JAOPJO010000154.1:12818936-12830725 GCA_027123675.1 Molva macrophthalma
GTGTGTGTGTGTGTGTGTGTGTGTGTGTGTGTGTGTGTGTGTGTGTGTGTGTGTGTGTGTGTGTGTGTGTATGAGTATAGAGGGTCTGTTTCCTTCTGTCAGCAACAGATCACAATATGGGAAAACTTCCAAATGTAAAGATTTAGATTGATGAGATTATAGAAAGAATGTTGGAAATGACCTTTGTTCTTGATGTCATCTTATTGTCCAAATAGATTTTTTGGAACAATGGCAGTGCTTTTTAGGGAAGTAAACACTTAGGCTACAAAAGCTGCTTCCTTCGAGCCCAGCATGGCATATAAATGTCTAGGGAACCAATACAATACACAACATTGATCAGCCTATTCTGGTAAAATCTTGCTACCTTTGCAGTGACCCCAAGAGGCAACATCAGGTGAAATGGGAGTTCAACCTCAAGAGCTCAGAATAAAAACCCAATGTGCAAAGCTGCTATCTTATGGTGTTAAAAGATCAGACCTGAATGACTTTTGTTCAAGAGACCTTTCAAAAAGTGACAATTCGTATAATAGTTTTTGTCCATTGATGAATGATAAACGTTATGACCTGCATGGACATTGATAGGTGTAAAGGTATCATTGGCCGTAAAAGCCAAATATAAAACATCAGGGCTGGCCCTTGAAATATGCTGTTAAAATAAAAAGACGAGCTTGGCCAACATAGCCGAGTAGTAGACCTACTCGTCTGCACTTAATCAACACCAGATGTAGAGACAGTTAAAATACCTGCAAGGCATATATATGGTAAAAACATCACACAAAAGGACAAAACAAAGCTGCTCCACTTAAACATTTCTCAAACAGGGCTGTTTAAATAGCGAAATCGGTGCGTTAATCGGTATATTGACACCACTAAAGCACACTCGTTATTTGCTCAATTTGCGTTACATGTATATTGGGCCGAGATACAATAATGCATTCATAATTAATAATGATCATGTCGTTAAGTCTACCGTTATGGACTTGACAACTGAAGTGTACAGAATATTCTATACAATTACACAATTTGTAGGTAGTCAGTAAAGTCACATTACAGAGCGCAGATGACGACACAATTGTCACTATCATCAACATGCGATGGATGACCCAACGTTTAAATACACATAGCACTTCTTACTAGTAATCTCTCACCTGGCAAAGGTACTTTCCAATAGTTAAACTTGGTATAAATTCTGCAACTTCTCAGACTGTGGAGGAGTTAGATAGGCGAGAAAACAAATCGCCTCGTAACTTCCATTCAGTGAACTCAAATAAGTTTGACAAGGAGACGCCTTTCTTCCGCTTGGGGCGGAATTTATGAATAGACCAATATATATTTTAAAAAACAAAACAAAAAGGCGTAATATTTTTTTGATAACCGAACAATCTCCGACCCTCTTTGGTAAACTGGTTGCTTATTTAGTTGTAGGACCAGAAGGAAATGATTCAGGATGAGAGAGACTCGCTTACTGACTCCTACAGGCAGAAAATTGAAGGGTTTAACAAGCTACCGTAGGCCTATATAGAAAAGAGCAGAAATTGTTCATTTATTGAAGTGGTTTATTTTTGGCAGAAGAGGAGTAAGCCTAACAAAATTCAATTTTTGTTTATAAAAAAAGTATTAACTTTCATGTTGTAGCCAATGTAGTTTCTTAGCAAATGTAGGTCTATATAGTTTGCATTAAAAACAAATTATTATTTAGCCACATATACTTTAATGTAATCCTTTGTATTCATTCACGGTTACAGCTTGACTTAAAATGACTATAATTATATTTAAGGGGCTAAGCCCTAGGGACACTGACTTAGTGGGGAAACTTAACTCATCACTCGCACACAGACCGCCGTTGTCTTGATTTCAATGTCATCAACCAGGTTTAACTGATCTTAATAAAATGCAAACTCGGAACGTGTGAGGGCCTTAATGAGTGTGGCGCTTTGAGTGGAACCCCAGCATTTAAAATGAATACTTATTTGCCACTTACTAATCTTGTATTTTTTTAAAATTGCCTTTTCTGTTTACAACCATTTTATTTGATGTATCGCCCTATTGTATCTCATTACCTCTTAACCTTAGCGTGTGTGTGTTTCAATGAATTATGAAAAGTCCAATCTGAATGGGAATTTAATGTCAGTGACTAAGGAGTGTACAAGGTTAGTTTTGCCCTACGGATGTGTTGCAATCATGTGCTACGTTCCTCTCCAGATGTAGCATAACATAACATGATCTGAGTGTAATCTGTAATACTACGTTCTGCTCTCAAGTAAGATCTTACTGGATAATGAAATCCCAGTTAGACTCCAGTGAATGCTCTTAGCGGTAGCCATCCTGTGGATGGACCTAGCCATCCACATTAATCATATCGCCTGCTGGCAGCCGTTAGCTCACCTTGCACGGCCTGAGATGCAAGGCTGCGTATCCGCCAGGCAGCACACACACATTCCCAACCAGGGTAGGGGCTAACGTTAATACTTCTGAGCAATGTAAATTCCACTGTATTCCCCAGGGGTCAGGGGATGCTGGCAAGAAAATGGCAAATAATTGAATGCAGCTTACGTTCGATATCCCCAGATAGCAGCTGGCTGGGCAGGAGCCGTCCGTCTCTTAAGTCTTCTTTCTTATTATTAGAAGCATTTGAAAAAACAAAGGGCTTCAAAAGAAGCCCTTTGTTAGCTGTGTGTGAGCGATCTTGATGCGCAAGTTCGTTTTGGAGCCCCATCAGCATCCCCAGTGGCAGTCTTATTAAGAATCTAATTGGAGGTTGACCCTTGGTGCCACTGATGTATCTGGCATGACAGAGCTGTGCAGGTGGACTATGCTAGGCTAATGACTCAACTGGCGGCATGGGATGCACCTGGCACACAGCCAGAGTGTCACTAATTACCTGTGCCTCCCCCTGGATAATGGATGGAGTCAGGAGACGCAGAAGAAGCTGGATGTGTGCTGCATGCTGATTGGATGGATTCAACACAAATTACAATATATAGTGTGTGTGTGTGTGTGTGCAACAGTGGCATCCAACTTAAAATGCGGGGGTCAAATGAGTTGAGTGATTCAACCTTGGGTGCTGTGCCTCAGTAATAAATACAATCATTGTTTTCTTGCAAAAACTAAAATATTGCACTGATGTACCAGTCAGTGGGGTCTTCATTCAGCATCACACTTAAACCCTGACAACCCATGAATGAGCAATGTTTTTACTTAAATATAATTTTCATTTTATAAGCAGAAAATAAAATTCCACTGTCAACCATCTCAGTCATGGTTTTACATTTGGACTGATCAAAGACTTGGATACACACCTCTGGCAGAGCTGAGCAGCGGAGATGAAAAACACTGCAGGGTGTTTAGAAAGTAAATATGTTCCTGCATGGTTCTTTCAGAGATGAAGCATTCCTGCTATAGCAAAAGGCAATAGGAATGCTGTTGGATGTGCGGTAGTTGTCTACTCCTGTATCACTCAATGTGCAGTAGCCTGGCATGCATCAAGACTCAAACCAGGCATCTCAAAGCGTGGAGAGAGGTTAAGGTAAGATAAAGGATTTTCCAAAAGTACAGAACTTCTCGTGACTTTGTGTGAATGTCCATATGTCAAAGTGTTTCCCGCTCGGGGAGTCTGCCCAGGACAAGAGGTCTGGGGGGGGACATTTACCCAGGAGCCATGCGTTAATGCTAACAGTTGATTACACGGTTGGAAAAGAGCTTGGGTTTTACTACCTAGAAAGATCTCATCAGGGACCTCTGTGTGGCAGCTCGTATAGTATCTTAAATAGCCTTGCTCCTATTAGATTACACGTGTAGCCCGCTACACGCTCCGGGTTTAAACATCTCGCTGTTTGTGAACAATGAGACTCTATGCTGCCATTGACACTCCCACTGTGGGAAGGCACTTTAAAAGCTATTATAAAAATATCCATCATACTCGCCGCAAAATACCTTTACTTGCAAAGAAGGGAAAAAAAGAATCTAAGGTCAGAATAGCCTAGGCTCTGCAAAAAACATGAATTTACATTCAGCAAAACTAATTCAGGGTTCAGACAGGCAATCATAGAGAGACAAAGAGAGAAAAGGTGAGCACACAGTGAGCGAGAAATGTAAAGATGCTGATGATGAAAGGCCAGATGTACCGGTCAAGGCCCTGGATCCCATTGTGTCCAACTTATAAGAAACCCTGTCAGCGAGGTCAGCGAAAATAAAAAGATTGACTGCAGCCACAGTGCGCACATTTGGTTCTCATCAGAATGAAGACCATCTGTTCATGACCTGCATTGGCGTGCCAGTGTGGTCAGACTGGAAGTAAAGTGAACACTATGGGCAAATTAAATGTAATAATGCCTTAAAATGACCTCATGGAGTTTAAACGGTAAAGCACATTAGCTGAAAACAACGTTGATTCAAAGGTGGATTAGGTGTGAAATCTGGCAACGTAGAAGGTTTTGAGAATATGCTGAGGTTCCTAAACAGTTACTTAAAGCAATCATACACTGTGCTACCCACAACCTAGGTGCGATCACACACAAACACACAAACACCCCCACACACACACACACACACACACACACACACACACACACACACACACACACACACACACACTGTGTTTTGTACTAATGAATTTCCCAGTTATATTCCTGCCTGTGGTTGTGATTCATACTACCTAAATTAAATGTCTTAGCAGGTCCATGGTTATGTAGTCAGACTATTACATACATGCAATAAAATTGCAGTGTCAGAAACACTTTGAAGCCTACTTGTAGTTCAGAAACATGTGTAATTAGTTTGATTGCGATGTCAATTTGTCGTGTTTATATTGCTCTGAACCTAGACCTAATATGTGCAATAAGTATGAGCCTGCTGCTGGTACAAATGCTCAAATAAAACATCAGCTTGGCTTGATTAAAATGAAGTCTATGCTCTCATTTTGAGGCACAGTATATTTAGATGCAACACAATCTAACGATCCAAAGTAATTACAGAACGACCTTGGGAACTCTATTTCATGGTAGTGAAAGGACCAAGTTCCATTGACCTGCTATGTTATGATTCATTATCCAGTGTACCATAAAGATAAACAACAATAAAACCACAAGGTGATACTCAACATCCATTTATAATCCTAGGATCCTCATAATTTAAAATGCCTGTTGTTTCCCATAAAAAAAGATGGCATGGGAGGCTGAACAGGGAGATAGCTAGGGATAGGGGGAAGCTTACCATTAAAAGTAAGTATGGGAACTGGAGCTCCAGTGGATATCCCAGTGGAACCGAAAAGGTTAAGGGGGCAAAAAGAAAGATGGACATTCCTACATTTGACAGACGCATTTGGTGAGATCATCCTGAAAATGAACAAGTACGCACATATGCGTGCCAGAACAATTACGCCAGTCTAGTCAAGGTGGTCTTTACCAGCGTCACTGCCTGTCTCTGTCACCTTGGGGCTCATTAGTGGTAGCGTGATGTTTTGTACCATGTTGTTCCTTAATTGGCATTGTCAAGAATACAACCACAAAACACAACAATGTCATTATCAAACCTGACACCTGGTAAATAGAAATTCTCATTGAGAATCACATATTATTGTTCAACCTGAGAGCAAAGCACAATGCTTTATTACTCAGTACTGCTATATATTTATATAAAGATTCCTTGTGTCCAGTTCTCTAAACAAAAGGTGGCCTCGAATCGCTCTATGTGCGACAAGATGACTGATTGGTTAGATTGGAAAACTCAACACTTCGATTTTCGTGTAGTGTGTCTCTAGTTGCACTGTTGTACTCTTGCCCTTTTTTCTAATTATTTTCTCTTGTTATATCTGTCCAAGTCACTTCTTTTGTATCTGGTTCATGAAGTGGGCTATTTTAACAAGGTCACTCAGATAATAAAGTGCAATCATTTATTTGTAGCCTGTCACGACAAGTACAGGTGTTCCTTCTCGGTCTTAGTGCAGCCCACCAAGCGCATGAGTTTTCATCTAACACACGTCATATATATTTGACAGATGACAGCAATATAATCACTTTTTAATGGAAGTAATGCATCATCTACAATAGGGCCTCCTCTGTAATGCAATGTAATGGTTATTCATATTGCATAAAAAATGAGGAAAAGTGGAAAGACATTCACACGATTAGGATTTAATGAGGAGAGCAGTGGAGCAGAGGGGAAGGATCCCTCCCAGTGGATTCAATGGTGAGGTGAAGAGGAAAGCGCTTCTCCAGCTTATTTCATTACAAATGACAGGGCAGTCAAGCTGTCGCGGCTGCACTCCAGCCTTTCTGGTAGGTGCCACAGACATAAAGACCAGGAACAGGAGGAGGGGGAAGGAAATAAAAATGGATGACTGCCCTTCATGACGCTAACGACCATCTTATTGTGTTTAGTGGGAAACTTGTTACTGGATTTTGGCAGAATCGATGGCAAAGTCTACAAAGTTAGCCATCAACTTTTTTAAGCAATAGTGAAACTTTTTCTTGCCTTCTGTCATTTTTTCTTTAGGTGAAATTCAGTTTGTTTAAAAAATAAAGTAGTCTACAGAAGGTCAAAAAATGGAGTAAAATGAAATGAAGAAATTAAGAAATCTAGGTTGAGCCGTGTCCGCCAATGCAGTAATTACGTAGCTCTTCTCTGCCTAATGTGATTGGTAACATTACACACTTTACTCTAAGCAGATGCCAGAGGAATTGTATTGTATACAGAAATTGTATACATTTGGAACGAGTATGATCATAACAGTGTAACACGGTGCAATCAAAGATGCTTACATGAAGACTAGCAGGCCTGGCTACACCTGCAGGTGATCTCCAACAAACCAAGCCTTGCTAGAACATCATTTCCAATAGTGACACACAGCTTCATACATCCCTGTGGTTCCTTTCTTGGATTTAATACAACCAAAACAAACCTCAAACGCTCCACACGAGCCGTCAACGTTACAGAGGACTTGGCATTTCACTTATTACTAGTCTTTAAACTCCCATTAGGTTGTCTTTATGCTACAGGAGTAGAATGAATGGAACCGCTTAGCCCATCCTGCCCCCATCTGCTTGGGAAAGCAATGCTGTGTGTGCCTGTGTGTGTATGAGATTACCTGCAATTTTGAACTACTTCATCAGGTAGCTGACACCCACATCAACTAATATAAGCTTTGTCATTTATTGCTATCTACCTGATACCTCTAGTCTAGGCGATGCCATGCCCTCTCGGCAGAATAAAGTTGGTTTGACAAGAGGTAACATATCCACAGATCGGCCTGTTAAAGCTTTATGTGGAGTTATAAATTCTGCTGTGCTGTGGTGTGTAAATGAATCCATGTGTTGGCCAAAAAGGTAATCATTAGTACATCTTTATAGCATCCCCCATTATTGTGATGTGATAAATACTGGCTTATTTCAAATTGAATTGTGGGTAGGTACATAAAGCTGACGTTGCTATTCAAAAATGCATTACATGCCACATAAAGTGTGCAAGTGGGGAAATGAAATGTATGAATACATATTCCCCTCTGTGACTGTGACCCTATGGGTTGGGTGGAAAAGTTGGTTTGTTGGGATCTACCTTGGCTTCCCCAGCCCCCAATAGAAGCCATTAAACCTGGCTGGGGTCAGGACCACCATCCCCGGTTGGGCTGAAACCACTAGAGGGTCATCAGGCGAGACGGCGGCCTTTGTGTGAACCAGGTTTTGGCTCACGGGCTGCTAAAAACAACCAATGTCTAAATGGTCTCCTGTCACTCACAATGAATGATTTCCCCAATTTTCTCACATGAATGCCAATCACCGGCGTGTACAACGCAGTGCGGACATGACAACTGAAAAGCAATTTTGAATCATTCTGCTTTTTCCACTTTTTCCCATTACTTCCTTTTCAGCAGGAACTTAGCGAGGAACGTGTTTGTGGCAGGTAGCCCAGGGTTTGGGCACAGCGAGTTTGGCAGAGGTTTATTCTCCACCATTCTCCCCTATAAGTATATGACCTTGGCAATCACACCGGCTTTGTGGAAGAAGGTCTTGCTACTAAACAGGCTCCGGATCTCTACCGCCGACCCTTTGCTCAAAAGCAGATACAGTTCATTGTGTGAGATTTGGGATTGTATTGTTCTCCAGCTTTGAGGATCAACATGGTGGCAGGTGGCCCAGATTACCGACAGCTCAGGCTGTGACATGCATCTCAAAAACGAGGCAGAGCAAAGAGAATACGGCGATCACATAAACAAACAATACTTCTATAATGTCATCCTATTGATTAAAGCGTGCAGAGTGTGAAATAAGGTCAACACCTGACTGCAACATCATGGACTTAAAAACGTCATTGTACCCTGTTTTAGAACTGCACGACACACATGTAATATATTAATAAAAAATCAATCCTTGAGGGTCTAATAACAGCCGAACAGGAGTCTGATCCTCGCAGACGTACAGGAGATTCAGCAAAAATATAGTTATGACCTAGATCACTTTTCTACATGCAGGAAAACTGTTCTTTACAATGTGTTAGGTATCCCCTGGAGAGTACTTTGGAATGACTGGGCCATAATACATTCCATAGTGTGTGTGTGTGTGTGTGTGTGTGTGTGTGTGTGTGTGTGTGTGTGTGTGTGTACAACTATATGCACGAGTCTATAGCATTCCGAATTCAGCTTTGCTTTGTGATCAGCTTATCTTTTTGCCACATCTTGCGGACACCCATATGGGATTTGTGACTGGTGTTTTCTTTCCCAGGCAAACGCATCAACCAGTGTCACACATCAACATACCGAGCAGACGCTCTCTGCTGTGGATCCTCGTCACGTCCAGCCCTCTCCCCAGCATCAATCAACCAGATCAAAGCATGACTGCACCCCACTACACATAGCTCTCTGCAGTCAGCTCCCAGTAGAATAGCCCCGTAATGTGCAACCTTCCCTACAGGAGTCAACATGCAGCCCTATGATGTTTCATTGTTTTTAAGAGTGCAGCCTTCATACAATGAGAATGCCAGGGGTTCACACGCTGACGGACTCTCCTTCAGTCTGGTTTTTAATAAGGGCTCATGTCAACTCTGTTCTTCTAGAGGCATACAATATGAGGTGCACTCATGGTGTGTGTGTGTGTGTGCGTGCGCACGTGCAAACACACATACACACACGCACACACACAACCACACACACATTATATATGCATCTTAGTAGCTGAAGCCTGAATCAATGACTTATATGCATATAAACATTTTAACTTAGCATATGGACGGAGGAGTCTAGGAGCTCTTTAACTCCATATTCACTGTAACAAAGGAACATGTATTTCCCCTGAATTGCTCTCTCTTTGTTGGCTAAAAGTATCTGTATTGCATAAATTGCAAGAAAGAGCACCTGATTGAATGCCTTTAAACAGGGAAAGCTTTTAATGCCATGAACACATTACAATACACGTCCCTGCAGGTATTACTGCTTTTATTACTGAAATACGTCCTTAATTGTGCTGCTGATATGGTACCGGTACAGACAGGACACTGGCAACAAAAGTCAATGAGATGGAGAAGGGGATCATTTTGCGTATAAACTGGTACAGACATAGGAGGTGGATGAGAGGGAATACAGAACAGTCTGAACATTGTAGCTTTTCACCGTGATGCATTGACTCTGACGAGGAGCAGGACGTGTCAGCCAAGCTTAAAGGAAAGTGTTATTGTTATTGTGCTTATTTAAGTTTATTTAAACAGGGCTATTTGAGGTTGTATATCTCTCACTGATAAACTGATGAACATTGAATGACACGAGTAATGACAAAATATACGGATGAGGCTATGCAGCAAAAATAGTTACAACTCCGGTTACTAACTAACTGCCTTGTTTTCAGTGAAGGCTTTGACCAAAGACCATTAAATGCTTTAAGAAACAAACTCCCACAGACCTTACTTGTTTTGATGCATTTGCTGGTTAAATTGATTTTCACTCTCTCTAAACACTTTAACAGTGTAAGATAACATTTGGAAAGAAATATAATTGAATAGCAGGTTAGCTGGAGGGGATAATAGTCTAGGCTTTCTTAACAAAAAAATGTAATAGTTCGGGTAGAAAGGATTCAAATGATTGGTGTGAAACGATTTAATTTTTCTTGAAATAAAATCCCATTATTTTGACATGAATTGTAATTTGTTCTACATCTGCTTTCCAACATGGCTTTTGTTGCCAGACTGCAATTAAACAGTCGTGGAGATAGGCTACGGAGGACAGGGCCTGCTAGCCCACAGGGAAGTGACGAGAATAGGTTTTACCCATTTAAATGTACCTGTGGTGCCTCAATTCTAAATGTTTCATAGATGTTCACTTGGTTTCTTGGCTTGCTTTCCAAGCAAGCAGGCAGGCAGGAATAGGGATCAGGCAGCAGGCAGCCAAGCACTTTAACAGCCAACATGTAGCAGGTAGTGCCCAGCCAACAAAGAAGTTAAATAAAAAATAAAAAATCAGTTTTGTTTAAACTTGTATAAACAAATGCTTTTCAAAGTAATAAGCAGCATGGCAAGGTTGAATCAACCAGACTAAAGTAGTGAAGTGTAAAGCGCTAAAGAACTGCAGACCTTTCTCATGTCTTCTTTTGTCAAACAAACCAGCCAACCGAGCCATGAGCAAAATCCAAATAACAATCTCTGGACTTGCTTTAGTCTCTACAAAATACGTATTTACAAGATAAAGTGTCTTTCTACATGAATACCAATAAAGTAACCTTATCCAATATGGCTGTTTTAAATAAGATCTGGCTACAATACCATAGACAGCTTTCCCCTTAAGGAGAAGCAAATGTCTATTTGTGTTTGTCTGCAGTGTCTCCTCTACTCCATCTGTGTCACATTTGTGCCACATTTTACTATTCACTTCAAACCCTCATCAGCCATATCCAATGGAAATAATGCATCATTAGTAAAGGTCAGCTGTCATTTGATATGAGTTTAATGTCTTTACATCGCCTCGACAACATTTAAATGTTGAGAGAGAGAGAGAGAGAGAGAGAGAGAGAGAGAGAGAACCCTAGCGGCAGGGTTGGCTGGGGATCTTACTAAATCTCATATTGCCACAGTTGATGTAACAAGTGAGTTTACCATCGGTATTTACTGATGTACCTATTATGCGTTTATTGTGTGTGTAAAATGGGACTCTATCGCTGTTAATAGTTTTTCCTACAAACACAGCTCCCCTTATGTCACCCACTCAATCAGAGACTGACACACTCACCAGAATTTTCCACTGTCTATTTCCAATCTTCTTGACACCTCGCCTGTTCAAATGTGTTTGGATCGTGGGCTAGACAAGGAGACCCGGTGTTACTGTGTACACTCAATGTAATCAACCATTCTAAACAACACGGCCCTATCATAACTTCCTGCTGTCCAGACGAAGTGCAGTACGAATGAAAGTTGCAAACACAAGAGCTAGTAAGACATTGTTTGAATCTACTACACATGTATAGCTATAGCCTATGATGGTGATTCTGTTTCAGAAAAAAAAAGTCTAGGGAATGTAGATGATGTTGCTAAAGATTTTGAAATGCAATCTGTTTGTATGGCCTGACATAGCTGTCCTTCTGTCAGGCATGACAGCTGGACCAGCAGTAAATCTGGAAGGTTATTGTCGGCGCATACAGCACATCTTGATCTATCTCATATCAGGTCGTGTGTGTGGGGACACATTCGATCCCCCCCGTCTGCCGTAAAACAATCTTAGCCTACATTTCTGATCCTGATGCCATCTGCAGAGAAGAAGAATGATGGTAGAACTTCTCTTGTGTTCATCGAGTTCATCAAAACCAGAAGGAGGGAGG
>JAOPJO010000154.1:12886734-12899959 GCA_027123675.1 Molva macrophthalma
TACATAAAAGCCTGTTGCATTGTAATAATACGCATGTATCAAGTCATGCGATACCAAGAAGGGACATGAAGCATAAGCTGGTGTTAGTTTGCTATCGCGATTCACTGTGTTTTGCATTGATGCATGAAATACACAGATTGTATGCAGCGGCTGTATGCGGATCCTCCATCCATATACCATAGAAACCAGACTCGCAAACAGAACTAGCAAACAAACATCTTATAGCAATGGATGGCTCTAATTGGCTCAAATTAGAAGACGCTCCTTCCCTCGTGAAGACCAAATTACACTTCAACAAGTATGCAAAGATCTACGCCGCTACTCAGAGACCTGTACTCGCTCCTTCTGCTGTCAACAAACATGCGAAGACGTGCAGTCCTCTCAGTGGTAAGCAATGCATCGACCTTCTCTGCGGAGGCTCCCGTCAAGTAATCGGTATTGGTGGAGCAGGGAACTGGAGTAGCGTTTTGTTTTGGACAGCCAGACACGAGAATAAATGGTTGCAGCCGGTGAAATCCAAACACTACTTTCAGTTGTTCATGTCACGACCCACAGCAACTTCGTAATATTTTTGGAGTATCGTCGTTGTGTATGAGCGTTATGATGAGTGATGTTGTATATGAAATGTGCCACACACCCTGGGGTTATACTGAGCTTAACCCTCACTCAGACACGGACATCAAAATAAACTGCTGCCCGGACGGAGCTCCACACATCCACATACACTGTAGTGAAGCCATTCCCTCTCTCGGACGCAATCCTCAAAATCAACGGCTGTCCAGAACGAGCTCCACATATCCGTCCACTAAAGCCTCAATTTGCTTTTCTTTTCATCGCTTCCCTTAAACCTAGAATGCATTCTTGACTCTTGGTCTGTCTTGGACTGTTGCGTGGACGTTCGTTCTGTGTCATGTTCCTCCATGTTTGTTTTGGTATTCGTCGAGCACATGTAGTGAACGTAAAGCAGGGTCAGAATGACGTAAAATACTGCCTTAAAGTAAAATAGCGATAGGAACGATAGAGGAAAATATCTATTGATAGACATTTTTCTCCCGTCCCCGGGTAAATATCGTCATATCATACAGCCCTACATTTGATATATAGCTTTGTCGACATATTTTCAAAGATCTTGCACTTTTCGGTCTCGCTCGTTGGTTTGTGTACATTTATGGTCTGAACCGCTATACTGCCCCCTTGCGGTTTTACATATGTGTAAGTCTGAAGAAGAACTCACCTTTGATCTTGTGTTTGTAGTCCTCGGGCCGGTGCAGGTACATGGCAGCTGCGTCTCCGTTCAGAGGGTCAATGGGGTTGGGGTAGGCCAGCAGCTGGGGCAGAAACGACTCAAAGATGTTGGTGAGGTCTGTTGGAACAGCATAAAAATAACATAACATTTAGCAAACACTTTTATCCACAAATACTTAAAAGTGAGGCTGACAAAAAATAAAAGTGTACAATCAATACAGGAGTGTGTGGCAAGACCTTGTTTGTGAAAAAGCGAGTGCAGAGTAGCTATATTTTTTGGTAACTGGTAGTACACAAGAGTTGCATTAGTTACAAGACACACACACATACACAGACAAAAATCTGTCCAGTTAAAGACAACATAGCCTCGATTTCAAGTCTCTCTTGTGACACTTTCGTTGTACAAGAGAGCCCCCTGGAGGATGACCAAAACAATTTGGGTCCAAGGCATAATGGGAAGGCCAATGGACCAATGGCTTGCTGCAAACACAAATTCCGAATGCAAACCGAAGGGATAGAGCTAATCAGTTAAAAAGATGGGTCAGACTAGAGAATTCAATTTTTTGATTGAATCACAAAGTGTGGGCAATAAGGTCAACACATTTAAACCATTAATGATATTGATTATATCATTTGGGCAGGGCATAAATCTATTATTACAGGACCAATCCACATTCCTCTATGACCACTCATGTTTAGTCACACCCTCAAATCATGTTTCACTAGAAAAAAAAAAAACATCACAGAAGCCAGATTGTATCTTTACTTCATCTTTGAACTGTATGGGACTTCAAAGAAAATTAATTAAAAACAACTAATAATGCGCAGTTTCTAGATCCAACACTAGAGGTCTATCTCACTGGTTTATATCAACATCCAAGTAGGTTGTTATATTAGGTTTGGTTCTCTGTAGATGAAAGGGAGTTAGGACATGAACCCACCATCTGGGTTAATTTGCATTTCAGAGTACATTATAATATTTTATTTTATTTTCTCGGGGCAAATTAATCATTCTCATACACTCTCAAACAAAATTAAATAGAGGGCAGAAGAAGCATCCCGCTGAGCAGAAGAACTGATGGAATTGACACACATTTATGTCAACTAGCAAGGATATAACTAAGAAATGGAATGAAGCTTGTAACATCAAATACTATTTACTAACTATTACCCTTAAGTCATATAAAAGATTATTAAATCAATAACTGACTATCCTGCCACCGCATAATACATGAATAGATGTTAATAGAGCAAAAATAATTTGTCCTGTTTCAACGATTAAATTAAGGCAGTTTTTACAAACAAACATTCCTTTGTGGAAGAAGTGTGTAATGTCTCTACTATTTAAAAATAGCCTCTTGCACACTGCACTCCATCAAATCACCCCCACTTAAAACTGATTCCATTACAATTTACCGATGTTAGAAAAGCTGACTCAACAAAGCTGCTTACATTAACTCACATGAAATCATATTCAGCATAGGACTATGGCATGGAATGTTTTACACAGACCTTAAAAAAGGTACAATATATAAAGTTGACACCGCTTAAAATGCTGCAGTAAAGTACTGCAGTTCTAATTCCCAATATTGGAGAGTTATCTCTGTCCCTTCCTACCCAGACTCGTAGCTCACGTGGGTTGCCACGTTCAGGACACTGAACAAGCACAAGTGCAAGACAAACTGAGTGCAACATCATATTTTGATAATGACAAGCGATGTATTTTTCTAAATTCTTTAAATCTTTCTTGGCTCTAAGCTGTCTCCATCTATCAAATGCAACTCCCAGATTTACGCATGTTGTACAAAAGTACAGTACATTTGTTACATATAGATCCTTTACAGTGACCTGCTAGTTAGCAAGTATACATGTGTGGTTAGCATGCTAGTGAGTATATGTGTGTGGTCTAATTAACAATGCTTGTTTGTTAATGTACATATGGGTGGTCTTGGTTAGCATGCTAGCTAGTTAAAGTATAGATGTTAGGTTTGGGTTAGCATGCTAGCTAGTTCATTTATAGATGTTTTTTACTTTAGTTTGAAAAAAACAGTTAATTTATTTTAGTTTGGGTGGTTGGGCGTATGAAAATAAATCGCTGTAAAGGGGTGCCGTGGTTTGGAAAGGTTTGGGCACTGCAGTAGAGAGCGCATTTCCGTTCATATCAATGCCGCCAAAGTGGTGTAAGACGTTAGCCATGTGTTTGACATTCTTTGACAGGTTTCGGAATGAGCTGCATCAGCTTGCTCCGTTGGTGACGTTACAGTAATCTCATCGGCTGACGGTGTTGTCTATCAAGCCATAGCTACAAATCAACTGTGTACGGCAAAAGGTCAGACTATCTTGCGAAAGGGACTGAAAAGACCTTGCAAGATAGATTGGCAGAACCAGGCTACAAACCATTACTACCAACATAATAACTACCACTCCGATACTCTTATGCCCCTAAAATGGCGACGGTCATTGCACTGTGACGTTGTGATGTACAAGCCCTATATTGAAATAACCAGCATCATTGTAAAGGTTGATTACATGCAATACATCACATACCGTACAGAGCAGTCCAAGTCTGGTTGATGACATCTAGACACACAGTTCCTGACCTGGAAAGAACCACATCAAAACAGGTCAAAAACGTTGAATTGAGGTGTTAAGTCAGATGGCGAAAAATTCCCTATCTGGGTTTTCGTTAATGTCAAACTAAAACCCAAATTGCGAATATACAAAATGTAGTTCCAAGTTCTACAATTAACATGTTTGCAAAAAGCATTATGTAGCACAGTCATGATAATGGCTACATAATACGACATTATGGTTACATCACAAGTCAAGTGCATATAGTCCATCATTAGTGGAAGTTATCATCGTTAAGACACTATAAACATCAGGAAAGGTTCTGAACATCAGAAGTCCTACTCACGCCTCATCGATGTTGGGGTGAAATATTTTATTCATGAACCCTGTAAATAAATGAACACAGGTCAATCAGAGGTCATGTTAAAAGGCTCTGTAATGTCGAACATGCTGGGTAATAAGGTAATAAGGATCTATGGTGCATGAGGTCCTACCTATTGATGGGGATTTAAAGGGGTACTTATCCGGGAGGTCCACGCGCACCTTCCAAACTCCTTCTTCATACGGTGCTGAAACAACATCAAGACTCCTTTTTAGCTAACCATCATGGAAAACGTTGATCAAAATGGAAGAAGGGGTGAAGGTGTCTGCCACGTACTTCCTGGTGGGCCGTGAAACTTCACCACAAACTCGTTCAGTCCGCTGAGGATGGTGACCTCGTGCTTGCTTTCAATGCTGTGGAGTTGTCAAGGAAACTACAGAAGACAACAAAAGCGACCAACGCCTTTTTTTTTTCTTTTTTTTTTAAAAAGGGCATAATAATAGAACGGAAACAGAACAATACAGCTAAGGGTATTACAGTGTATAAAGTTTGAGGAACTCTGGAAACCTGATCAGGGTTAGCCTACAGACTCCAGTAGCAAGACTCATGACATTCAGATCAATAATTCAGAGACGAGGAGCAGACTTACTCAGTTCAACACCATAGACTCTCTGGTTGTATCAGGTTTAACAAGTGTTATGTGTGGTTTTCAGGAAGGCTAGACTATTACAGCATTTTCAGCTAATGGGGATCCTTAAATAAACAAAAGCTGACTCAGCTTTTAACTAGCACCCAGCTCAGTTCAACCCCACCTAACTGTCTGGTTGTAACTAGATCACAGCTCAGGTCAACACCACCCGACTGTCTGGTTGTAACTAGATTACAGCACAGTTCAACACCCCCAAAACATTTAGTTTTAACTAGATTACAGCTCAGTTCAACACCACCTGACCATCTGGATGTAACTAGATTACAGCTCAGTTCAACACCACCAGACTGTCTGGTTGTAACAAGATTAAAGCTCAAATCAACACCACTCAACTGTTTGGTTGCAACAAGATTTTTCAGGAAGGCTAGCTGATTACAGCGTTTTCAGCTAATGGGGATCCTTAAATAAACAAAAGCTAACTCTGCTTTTAACTAGCACCCAGCTCAGTTCAACACCACCCGACTGTCTGGTTTTAAATAGATCCCAGCTCAGTCCAACACCACCCAACTGTCTGGTTGTAACTAGATCACAGCTCAGTTCGATACCACCAAACTGTCTGGTTGTAACTAGATCACAGCTCAGTTCAACACCACCCGACTGTCTGGTTGTAACTAGATCACAGCTCAGTTCGACACCATCCGACCGTCTGGTTGTAACTAGATTAAAGCTCAGTTCAACACCACCCAAACATCGAGTTTTAACTAGATTACAGCTCAGTTCAACACCACCCAAATGTGTGGTTGTAACTAGATCACAGCTCAATTCCACACCACCCAACTGTCTGTTGTAACTAGATCACAGCTCAGTTCGACACCATCCGACTGTCTGATTGTAACTAGATTAAAGCTCAGTTCAACACCACCCGACCGTCTGGTTGTAACTAGATCACAACTCAGTTCAACACCACCCGACTGTCTGGTTGTAACTAGATCACAGCTCAGTTCGACACCATCTGACCGTCTGGTTGTAACTAGATTAAAGCTCAGTTCAACCCAACCCAAACATTGAGTTTTAACTAGATTACAGCTCAGTTCAACACCACCCAAATGTGTGGTTGTAACTAGATCACAGCTCAATTCCACACTACCCAACTGTCTGCTTGTAACTAGATTAAAGCTCAGTTCAACACCACCCGACTGTCTGGTTGTAACTAGATTACAGCTCAGTTCGACACCACCCGACTGTCTAGTTGTAACTAGATTACAGCTCAGTTCGACACCACCCGACTGTCTGGTTGTAACTAGATTACAGCTCAGTTCAACACAACCCAAACATCCAGTTTTAACTAGATTACAGCTCAGTTCAACACCACCCAAATGTCTGGATGTAACTAGATCACAGCTCAATTCAACACCACCTGACTGTCTGGTTGTTACTAGATTACATCTCAGTTCAACACCACCAGACTGTCAGGATATAACTAGATCACAGATAAGTTCAAAACCACTGGACTCTCTGGTTGTAAATAGAGCACTTCTTCCCCTGATGCTTAACGGTTGATTCTTGGTCATGTGACACAGGTGACACATAGGTGTCAAAATGTATACATTTTAACCGGGTTACGTCCAGTAACCAAAAATGAATCCAACCATAACAGTGAATTGATGATACATGACAGATCCACAGCTCTTATACTAAAGTACTTATTGTTGCTGTGTTTTTTTTATACGTTTCGATTTCTCATCGGGGTCGTAAACATTTTTCCTTCTGGAGCCTAAACACATAGAGGTAGGTATATTGATAATGCATCACTCAAAGCCCTACTGAGTAAGAACACTTAAACTGCAGGACTTTAAAGCCATTGCAACTGTTCGATAAATAGATAACTAACAATCAAATTCAGCCGGTAAGTTGGGAAAAGATTCATCCTGTGTAATTGGAAAAATAAAGGCTTGAGGAAATTCTTAGGAAAAATGCGTTATGTTCAATAAAATACATAATGCGTATCATACCATATATACATATAGACCCGTTAAGCTGTGATTATCATGCAACATTTAAATCTTTGCTTCTATTACATACGGGCTAATATATTATGGAGGACCAAGTGTAGGCTATATTCTTTCTTCAATTGTTTTATTTACTGTTTCACTTACATTTTTTTTTATTTTAAAACTCTAACTCTAAACTAATTTATATTAATTATTACACATTCATTTATTATTTCCATAACATGTAGCCTAGTCAACAAAAGGGGATTTGTGCCCAACCCCCAACCACTGCATGTGCACACAGTACAGCGCGTTTGTTTTTCCTCGATCAGCTGTCACTAAGTTCCGCCCTCTACCATGTTCCGGATGGTAACAGGCGGACCAATCAGATTGCGGGCTTGAGCTGCAGGACAAAAACAAAACAATTCAGCTCATGCTGCCAGGGCCTTTAATGGAAACAAACTTGTGTGTTAAAATGTCGCTGTTCTTTAAAACCACAACGAACTACATAGATAATGTTGGGTGCATTGTCACGTAAATAGTCCGATTGAAAATATCAAATGATATCCTTATATAGACTAAATTTGACGAAACGATATAGATCAAGTATTTCCATTATAATTATGTAATTAACGTTGGTGCACGTCTACCTTTGGGTTTGATGAATGTCCTGATATTTGATTACTACAAATAAAATCTATAAAAAAGCAATTATATGAACTTATGGTTCGACGGCACAAACAGGCCAACGATTGTGTAACTAAATACACAACAAAAGATCTCTAGGAAAAATAGTTTTACGCTGACGCTATTTAAGAATGTGTCAGTACAAACCATTCAGAACACGAATAGTCCAAAAATGATTTAATTTCCGACTTTCAATTAATCCTCAATTTTCCGACCTAAACAATATCAAATATAGATATTGTCAAATGGCTCGCAGTGTATGTTGACTCCAAACTAAGGATGATTAACAAGCTAACTTACTGTTAGCTGGCTAATGCTAACAATGTTTGACGCGAATAGCAGCTTAGTTACAGAGGTCAGCGTTTACCAATTGCCTCGGTTTGATATGTGACAAATTAAACGATAAAATGTCGGTTTGTTATAGTATAAGTTAAATAAACCAGTAATACAAGAAAAAACAGCGTTGGCTGTGGAGGCATTTACAACAAATCCGTAGCTTAGTTAGCAAAACAGGTAAATAGTTGGCTTGCTAACGTATTGCGTGAGCCGGAGTTGGACTCAGTGCTTATTCCAAAAATAACCGACGCTTATAGTTTTACCATAGAACCATAAAAAAACGGAATAATCCAGCTAGCTATACAAATATAATCGGTGCAATTCAATCAACAATTGCCAACGTTGTAAACAACACCATCGAGCTGGCAGCTGTGAAGCATACAGACAAAAGTTGGATTCCCAATCAGGGCGATCTTTTGGATGTTGTGAAAAGGATACAGTTTCACCACGTCGGTGTCCATTCGCCTCTTGCCCGGACTTGGAGACGACATTTTTGTAATCTTTTTTTAAAAGTATACTGGCTAACCTATGGTTTTAAAGTACAGTTTCAGCTTGACAATGCAACTACCCTGGAATACTCCAGTAGCCTTACCAGTCTATCCATAAACGGATTCTCATAGTAATCAAATCACTCACTTTGTTTTAACGATGGTTTTCGTGGCGATATTTCACATTGAGAGCCCTTGCCTATCTAGTTCTGTCCTGTCCTGAGCAGCCTTTGCGAGTGACATCACCGTCAAGCGACACGAGTGTTGGGAGAGGAGGGGCCCAAGCTGAAGCAGGCATAAGCACTAGACTAGAGTAAACACAGCACATGTCATAGTATTCTGTCTATTTTGCGATAATCTCTGTGTAGTTTAAGAAGACAATTTTCTTTATCAAGTTTGACGAGGTGCTTTAGGGCTGACCACAAACAATCCTGATTTTGTGTGTTACTAGCTGTGAGTTTTAATGACCACCAATGCACTTGTAGTTCGCATATATTTACATATAGTTAAAGTCATTTTACAAATTACAACTACAGACTTTGGCTTTCAACATATATAATCTATATATGTGGCTGATTACCAATTGCTATCATGAAACAAGACAACCCCCTATCTTGACCTCCTTAACACAATTATACATTGTTATTTGTGATTATATTAAAGTAAAGCTGTTCTTCTTTATCTATGGCCTATACAGATACTCCTTCCCTTCAGAAAATAAACAAATCATTTTTGCACTGTGGACATTGATTAAACCCTGTGTTAGAGATTAGTTAACAAATCAAAACAGAGATGTGGTGATGTATTTTCTGTCTACACGACGCACACACAACTTGAGATTATTCCTCTGTTATGCTTTGTATGTTCACTCTTCTGAGTGAACTTCAAATTCAAATAATATATATTTCTGTTCTATACAAATCAGACTACCTTTTTTACACATCTGATGAGTTATATAGTGATGAGTTATATATAATATATATAAATAGGCTGCACAAATAGGCTAAACAAAGACAACTATATTGTTTAATGTAATTATATGCATGCACGTATGCATGTATGTATGTATGTATGTATGTATGTATGTATGTATGTATATAAATACACAGCAGAGTACGTATGTATGTAGGCCTATGTATGAATTATACATGCATACACAAACACAGCAGAGTATGTATGTATATATGTCTGTGTATGTGTGTGTCTGTGTCTGTGTTCGTGTATGTATGTATAGTTTGATGAGTGTGAACGCCTTAACGCGTTGCGAGTGCGCCTTTGCCAGATCTTGCCACTGTTGCGATGTCTGGAATGGAATCAAATATGTTGTGTAAATGCAGCTCTCCTTGGACGCTTGCAGCCCTTGTCGGCGACGCACCGCCCACCCCAGCTCTGGATTGGTCAGAGCACTACAGCTGGTTGTGACGGTGTGAGTTGCAGCAGGTTTTTACTTATTTTGACTTGATTGGAGCTTCAAATACTTAACATAATACCTGTGGCGCACTATCACTGTCTGCGATAGTGTTTGCTTTTGCAATCAGTTTACAATGTCGTTCGTGGAAGGTGTGGGAAATTGCGGCCTCAATCAACTAAATAAATTCGAGAAACTGTCGTGGAGGTTGTCCATTCGTGATCCAGGTTTGTAAACAAAAGCAGATGGTCCACAAGTGCAGAGCTTTATATATATCAAGCATGCGTCACCTAACAGCGAATCGTCATGGTGGTAGCGTTATGTAGACCTATTTATGAAATACTGGTTGTGCATATGATGCAGCATTGCATTTGGCAGCGTCCGCATTGCCAAGTTTGACTACCGCAGCAAAACGAGGAAAGCTAGCTATTGCTACGGAAGCCAATACATTTTATCTGACAGTAGTTTTTTTTAATGCAAACAATTCTGCGGTTTATACACTTTCCTCGACTGCAGTTAGAATAACTGTAAACTATACATCCCTTAATGTATTCGCTATTTATGTAACTAGTATACATTGGTTTGAAGGTTCTAAGAAGAGAGTGCGATGGCTTCAGGCTCGTCGGATCTTCTCTCCATCATGCCCCAACCTGCGGATCCCGAACCGTTTTCTGAGAGAAGGTTGGGTAAAATGTTCTGAAATTTGACAGTTTATTAAGAGATTGATGCCCCGACAATAGTGACTTGCACCTTGCCCAAACATACACTCCTTACAAGAACAAGTAAGCCTATATGACAGTTGGTGCAACCTGTTAGAAAACACACAGCAGAGATGGACAATCACACGCTTAGCTGTAGAATTTAAGTAGCTACCACTCTTTAATACCTCAGGACACATTTAACATAATGATGAGGATATATTGATAATGCAACATTTATACCCCCTTACCTTAACTTTAAACCTAGGCATTCTTACGCTGAATGTGTACTTTTAATTTGCTCAGTGTAGGAAACAATAAAAACATCACTGCAAAAAAACAAAATTATTTTGCCACTAGGGTCTTTACCAAACCTCATGCCCTACATATTTGTGACTGTTTGTAATATGCATGATTCAAATGGTGCCATCTTCAGAGTATGATGACTTTCTACATTATTCCCCCTGGTGTTTTTCACAATGTTCCTCATTTCATTGTTTACAATGGATTCTACGGCAGTCCAGTAGCCAACGATATTAGACCTCTAGCAGGTGATCAAATATAACAAAATGTCAAGTAAAGTGGGTGGGTTAGAAAAATCTTAAACAGCACAAATCAGTAATTCCCAAGAAGTATAAGGCACCAACAAACCTTCAATTTTACTCGGCTGTGCACAACGGTGTGGATTAGCTACATGTTCAAGCTGAACATCTCTCCCCCTCCCCAGGACATTGTGCCCCCCCTGCCCGTAGCGGACACCGCTGTGTAGCAGACAACGCCAACCTGTATGTGTTTGGAGGCTACAACCCAGACTTTGATGACGCCGGGGGCTCGGAGAATGAGGACTACCCGCTGTTCAGGGAGCTGTGGAGGTTCCACTTCGCCACGGCCACCTGGCAGCAGCTCCGCACCGAGGGCTACATGCCCACTGAGCTGGCCTCAATGTCCGGTAGGCCCAGCCCCCTAACCCTCCATACTAGGTAGAGACCCTCCATTACCGGTAGACTAGACCTACCTTCCCTAACCCTCCATACCAGGTACACCAGACCTACCCTCCCAAACCTTGCATACCGAGTAGACCAGGCCCACCCTCCATTCCCGGTAGACCAGACCTACCCTCCCTAACCCTCCATACCAGGTAAAGACCAGGCCTACCACTCTAACCCTCCATGCCAGGTAGACCAGACCTACCCTCCATACCAGGTATAGTCCAGGCCTACCCTACCCTACCTTACCTTCCATACCAGGTCGAGTCCAGGGTTTACCTTGCATACCAAGTAGAGACTCAGGCCTTCTCCCCTAACCT
Organism: Molva macrophthalma; assembly: GCA_027123675.1. Lineage (NCBI taxonomy): Eukaryota > Metazoa > Chordata > Actinopteri > Gadiformes > Lotidae > Molva > Molva macrophthalma. The sequence goes on from JAOPJO010000154.1 coordinate 12,898,436, forward strand.
TCCATACCTGGTAGAGACCCAGGCCTAACCCCCTAAAGGCAAAGGCACACTCGGCATCCTCCACGAATGGGATGATCCGCGTTGCTTCTCAAAGAATGCCCCTTAGCCGGTCGTCGATGACCTACGCATATGCAAAGACCTGCATTCCTGCCAGAGCTTAGCAACGCATCACCCTGCTGCAGAGGAACATGTCAAGTAATCACTGATCTGTCGGGAACAGTGTTTTGTTCAGTATTCGACAGCCAGACACGACAATAAAGTGAATACAACTGGCAAAATTAAAACTTTATTTTCAGCTGGTTGTGATACACCAAACCCCTTATCAGTGCATTTGAATGATTGTGCAAAATATTTTCCTCATCGATATATTGCTTTTTCAACATATTTACAATGCAGAAGTGTCTGTCTCGGGATTCCGTACATTTGGGGTTGGAAACACTACACTGCCCCCTTGTGTACACATTAACGTGACGAGAACGTATGAATGCGGACAGCACTGCAAAGATCTGAGTCGAAACGTGGATCGTTGCAAAGGAGGGGATCGAAGAATGTTAATTCAGCTTAACCCTCCATACCAGGGAGCGACCCGCCTTAATAGCGGGTTAGCTGTCCTGCAGCTCCTAGCCCGTAGCCTGGTATTCTGATGCTCTTTGCTCTCGTGTCTCTTAGCGGTCTTGCATGGCAACAACCTGCTTGTGTTTGGTGGCACGGGGATACCATTCGGTGAAAACAATGGCAACGACGTCCATGTTTGTAACATTCATTACAAGCGATGGAACCTCCTGAATTGCAGAGGCCAGAAACCCAACCGGATTTACGGACAGGTGAGCAGAGTTTATTCTCTAATACAGGGTTCAGTTTGCCCTTAGAGATGCGTTTCAGCTGACTAGGTTTTTTCCATCTCATATTCTATATCTATTTAGTCACTCCTTCTTACTCTGCCTCCACCGCCAGGCCATGGTCATTATAAATGGCTACCTGTATGTGTTTGGAGGAACGACAGGTTATTTCTACAGCACAGACCTGCACCGGCTAGACCTGTCTACACGCATCTGGGTCCACCTCAAACCCAAGAATGCACCCACAGATCTCCCTGAGGAAAGGTGAGTCCACTCCCAGTCCAGTACCATGGGTTCTCCTACTGCAAGAACTTTTGAAGGACGATTGATTGATTAACCCCCACCACTCAGGTACAGACATGAGCTCGCTCACGACACACATAGGATCTACATTCTAGGAGGCGGGACTTCCTGGACGTCATATCCTCTAGACAAGGTATTAAAGAGCATGCCCGCATAACGACAACAACGATGAGCACGATAAACAAAAGCGTATCCTGCAGTCATTTTAATGCCATTTGACATCTTTGTCAGATTCATGCGTACAACCTTGAGACAAATAACTGGGAGAGAATTGTCACGAAACCTCATGAAAAGATAGGTGAGTGGTCTTGGTGTGTGTGTGTGTGTGTGTGTGTGTGTGTGTGTGTGTGTGTGTGTGTGTGTGTGTGTGTGTGTGTGTGTG
>JAOPJO010000154.1:12959590-12969949 GCA_027123675.1 Molva macrophthalma
CACACACACACACACACACACACACACACACACACACACACACACACACACACACACACACACACACACACACGTTCCTGCAAAGTGCTCTGGCTGTATAATGGACTTCTCTTAATGGAGGCCAGCCTGGGCCAGACATCCTCAGTAGGGGAAGCAGATTAATAAGGTGATTTAAAGCCACACGACCACCGGCAAAGCAGGAGCACAACAACACAAAGTAATTCAGCATGCACACTTTCTTCTGTATCATTAGCCCATACAATCCACAGGGTCCATTTACAAAAAAGGAGAAAGACAATAAAATCTGCTTATTACTAATAATATGTGGCCCTGTATATTGATTCCCACCTGAGCCACCCATGCCAAAATATTTAAGCATGTGCTGACATATTCCAAGACGTTTTGGATAAGCCATTAAAACAAAGGATTGAGGATACTCATTTGATATAAGGAAGAGATGGAAACAAACACTTTTGCCAATATTATTAGGCCAATGTTATGTCAATGTGCAGAAACCATCAACTGCAGTTTGTCAAGTTCGCTAATGGCCAATCAAGTGCTGACTCAATTAAGATGCTTCCAGTCAGACAAGAATGAAAGCTGCAATTTCTGTGTGTATGTGTGTGTGCTTGTGTTCCTCATGTAAAAGTGAATTACCATGTGCCCCTGCAACATTAATCAGCATTAAACCCAACTCAACCCACAATCTCAATAACCTAACAATTTAGATGAGGTCTATTAAATATAGTTGATTAGGTTTCCGCAATTCCCAAGTGGCAGTTTTTTGCCTCTGGCACTCCGGAAGAAATATTCTAGTGTAACAAGTGGAGGGGGGGCGATTTCCACAACACTTAATCTTGATAGATGGCAAGCATACAATACTCTCAGCCTCACTAACCCAAGACAGACGACGGTGTTATATACTGTAAATACATACACAACAACAAAACAACAACGCTAAAAAGAGAAAAGAGGGGAAGGCAGAACAATAGGATGGTAAAGGATAAGAGGAAGTGGCCTGTCAATTTCTTTCTGAAAGTTCATTAGTGAAGGAATGGCTAAGGGTAGGTTTCGAATGGAGCTGGAGAATTGTCTTAAGTGTACCTGGTCTTTAAAGGGCAAAACCTTGAACTATAATTGCAGTCATCTCCGGCTAGTCAATGAGGATGTGGGGATTAAAGCAAAGCTGGCATTGCATTTACACAAGGGGCTGGCCGGATCATTTAACACAATTACATCCATGACTGCACATGGAAACTCATTAAATCATTAATATTTCAAAGGCAAACATTAGACAGACACTGGAGTGCCAAAGCTCAAGCAACAGGAAAAGTTACTCGTCAGAGAAGATCGCAGAATTTCCAACTTCCGAAACAAGGCTTTACTTTTATGGTTCAAAGGCCACTGACCATTACTTGCAGATCATGAAGTGAATATGACTCTAGCATGCATGCGCACACACACACACCTCTTTAATTACTTTACATTTTTACTTTATGCATTACACAGTACGGTGCATTCCTTGTAAAATCATCTGTATAGCCTGGTGCCTGATATGTGTAGAGGTGTTGCCAAATCAAAGCCCTATGTCTTGCACCACAAAACTGAAGGCGTAGGAGCGTAGGCACGTGTGCACTATTTGCAACTTGAAGTGATTGGACATAAAGTTAAACAAACAGTACATCAGCGTCACTACTTTTGTTCTTTAAAATGTATTTTTGGTTTATATTATATAATTTGATGTAATGATAAATACTGTGAGATAACAACCATACTGCGGAACGTGTTGCCATTAGTCTACAGGGTTTCGGCAGGTCTATAAAGCCAACAAACTAGCTGACCAACGGACACAGTGGCTATATTGACCAATGATGGAGCGCCGCTAGGTCTTTGTGGTAATCAGTTGGAACCAAAGCTCTTTTGTTCGAGGTTGGATGTTGTCCAACTGCTCCTTTGAAGGCCACACAAAACTCTCTTCCCATAACCCATTCATGCAGGCAAATATGTCCAAAGTTGCAACCCAGAATCACATTTAATTTGCTAGATAGGGCTATTCCATTGTGACAGGAAATGCTTTGCCAGCAGAGAGGCTATGCCGACCCACATTGTTGACCTCTTAAGGGACATTCTGGGCTTCTGTGGAAACTGTACCAACTCGACCCCTGTCACACATCCACAGACCTTTCCTATGAGAGCAGATGTTGCCCGTACACGTTACCAATGGCACCAATTCGTTTAAAGAATATTATTCTACACCAGCCATTGCAATTTGCTTGAGTATCTTATAGTGGGGGTCAGCCTTTGCACACAGTCCATTGTAGCCTCTCAGACTCTAAGCCTTCGCCATGTGCTACTTATCCAGGCATTGGGACAGGGACAGTTAGGCTGGATACAATATGGGAAAAATAGCATCAAATGCAATTAGGAATGGGCTCTTCATTTTTCTGCAGAGCACAAGCTTTCAATTACAACTGGAACGAGTTTGCATACCAGTGAGAGATGGGTCACTGGATTTTCATTTTTGATAAATGGATAATGAAATAAGCCAGTAAGTGTGAATTGTTAACATTCACACTGTTGTGATCATAGCATTCTTAATATACACATTATAAACAAACGCTCTTTTACACAAACTTAAATACCACTCAAAAAAGGCCCAGATGTGTTTGATGGCAGCCATCAGTGAGAACAACTAAACTGTAGCTTTCTGCAGAAGCCATTTGGATCCTGGTGATTGGAATCAAATTTGACAATAAAAGCATTTTGCAAGTATTCAATGGCCTTGACACACAGCAGTATATAACAGTGTCATCAGCATAAAAATTTAAATTGGAACACACATTTTGACATGTCACATCAAGATTATTTATATAAGTAGTGAATAAAAGTGGACCTAATACAGAACCCTGTGGAACACCCTTGTAGACAGATACAATATCAGAACATAACCCATCATATGTAATGCAATAGAGATCTACTACTAAGGTAGTTAAGAGGTCTTTGTTTTTAAACATTATGATCCACTTTGTCAAAAGGGGATGTTTCCACTGTGCCAGAGTTAGCTAGACAGCTACATTTCATCAGAAGTCCCTTGGCATGAAAATCCACAAGAGAATCAAATGTTATAATTACGACAGGGGTACAGAGAATAAACATTGCATCACGTAAAAATGAAAGCATTTCCCATTGAAAACTATTATCATACCATTTTTTTTAATACTCTTATGTTTAGTACTTTTTAATAACTGGTAAAATGATTGGTTATGTTCCAGCCATGATTTAAAACTAGAGAAGGTCAAGTATTATCTGATAGTGCTGGGTATCTTGTTTCAAAAGTTTGCAGCTCTAATAGAGAAAGCTGACAAGCCAAATTCAGTGGACCTGTGCTGTACTACACAGTTGCCATTCTGGTAGATGCTCTTGTTTGCCTGATGTTATCTGAGCATAGTGAAGCAAAGTCGTTCAGAGGGGGAGGAGCACAATTGTGTGTTATTTTGTACATTGAGCAGGGGTGTGCAAGGCAGACAAAATGATCAAAGGTCAAAAGGTTGTACTTTGTGATGATATGACAGTGATGATACCTTATTTGTTTCTACAATATGATTTTGATAATACAATATGATACAACATAGGCAGCATGTGTTGAAAATTAGTTCCCAATGAATTTGAAGTTGCTAAGGTTCAGCCTGACTGTACGAATGACCCTTTGCAACTGTTTTTGCTTCCATGTACCCTTCAGGCCCAACGAGATGAACAATTAACACGTCTATTTACCGAAACTACTCTTCACACATAGGGGCTCAACGTATGCTTATGCAGGAAGATGCAAACAGTGAGTCTCTCTGTATATAACCTTGAGGCGATGTACATTACTTGCTGTACTCCAAGTACCGCAGTTTTGTAAGAGACAAACATGAGAAAAGAAAAGGACATCCTTTTTTGTTTTGTTGACATGGTGGACAACTTGGAATGGATACAGATTCTGGAGAGTCATTTTGGGAGTGTGATGTCAACAAAGTCCCATCTCGGTCATCAGCCTGTTGTAGTGATCATTGAACACAATGAGGTTGCTGAAGATGAGTCAAGGCGTGTGCAAGTGTAAAGGCCATTCAAAAACAAGCGGAATTGCCTTGAGTCTAAGTGCCGCACAATTTCAGCAAATATTAAAAACGGGCAGTCACTGACATAAGGATAAAACGGGGCTGTTGACAAATACCTGGATAATACCTAAGATAAAGAGTTACTCCTGATGATAGTTAATGTAAATCAATGAAGTGACCAATGTTCTACACAAAAGGCACGAGACCATCACGTCACCCAGGTAGCAGTCACACTGGAAAAGAGCAAGAAATTCAACTTTTTCAAAAAGGTGTTGTTATTTCTAAACTCTGGGCTTCATCCTGCTAGCCTGGCTAACAACGACCTGCTCTGTTACAGACTCCACATCCGTGGGCCAGGTGTGAAGGCAAAACATAAGTAGGCCTTATGTGCTTAGCCTTACACCAATCAATGAATGTTTTTCTTTTTTGTTTTACTTTGGAGGGAGGTAAGACAACTTGACTTGCAAACCAAATACAAAAACACAAAATGTAGCAATGGAGACACAAACCAAAATATGCACATAGCTTAAGAATGTGAATAATACAAGTTAATACTAAGAGGGAAACGTAGGACTGTGTAGGCTACATGGGCTCATACAAACAGGCATTTTCCTTGAATTGAGTTATCAGGTTTATATTTGTCTTGGGCTCCCTGCTCAATAGACTTATGGTTGGAGACGCCTAGAGCAGTTTATTTTTTGCCTGCGATTAAGTCTGTGTAGTCATCAGTGATTTCTGAACCAGAAAATATACAAAACATACTTCAATATAATACACACAATAGTGTTTTTCTTTTTTGGCATGTCAGACACCAACTCCTAGATGGGGGAAAAAATTAACAATCAACTACGCTGTACTCTGCAAATCAATCATTTTTTATCCCCACTGAATAACTCAAATGTTTAATTCCAATAACAGCCCAGCCAAGCAGGATGGAGCGCATCAATCAGTGGTGTCAGTATGATGGCCTGCAAGGACTGTTGCCATGATCCAAACCAAACAGGGCGGTGGGTCAGTAGAAGCTGAATTGTGGTACAAGTACACATGAGAGAAATGCTGTTTATTCAGCTGCAGAGTAATATCTGTTTGATCTGGACACCCTTCTTAAGTTTTGCTTCCTTGGACACTTGTACAACACTTCCCATGTATGTGTGTACTGAGAACACCATTATGTGGTCTGAAATAAGAGTATGATATCAACTTGATTTTATAAAAACGCCCAATGTATGTGTGACAATAAATATGGGCTACACTTCCCTGTTAGACCAACTGTTACTCTATACCTGACAAATAATATAGGCAAATATTCCCCAGTTCATATCACCCATTTAAACACCCAACAATAAAACTGTTGTTTTATTGTTTTAAAAGGGGGAGAGTGCGGTATCTGTAGTCTGCCATTCGACAAGATTTATAGTTTAGAAAATTACTGTGTTGACGCACCTAGAATCTTTCTCACAATTTTTGGTGGTGAAAATGGACACTTTGCCTGTAGCATTCAAACGCCCTTTGTACTTTTGTTGGAGGTTTTGATGGGAAGGATAAAGAGAATACAGCTCATATGTCATGTCAGACCACCTCTCTCTCTCTTTTGCTGGTAAGCTAACCCGGGGACATAGACCTGTCTGGGCAAGCTAGCAGCTCACATACAGTTTGGACTCGTTTGTTAGTGGCAACGGCAATACAATGAAAAAATGCTATGGTCGCCCAACTGAAAACAAGTGGAGACATATGGAGAGTAGCTTTAAAAGAAGGCATTACATGAAAACCATTTGTTCCCGTAGTGCAGAAGCTTTAATCAGCCGGAATGTTTAGAACACTGGTCTGTAAAATAAGCACATGGAGTGGCTGAACTGTCTCTACCCTGAACTCTGTTTGGTTTCCAGAAATTCTTTGCAGAGTATCTGCTTATTTAACTCAAAAGGGAGCAAGGAAGGACAGACCGACACAGGCGGACAGAAAAAAACCCAACAAGGACGGACTGTAGATTTTGCAGAAAGTGTCTGCAAACCAAACTTTTCCATCAGTTTGAGCATTGTTGAAAACCCTGTTCTTACTGCCATTTATCTGCTTGCAGTATAATGTTAACCCGAGTCCAAATAGGGAGATCGGCCCTATTTCATCAAAGTTATATGGGCCACACTGGTCATTCTTTTGACAGTATTTAAGTTGAGCCGTTCAGAATCGCCCACTTCCCGAGATAGGGCCTGGTCAGCATCCTCCGACAGGCCTCAGAGAGCACACATCCCCCTCCCCTGCTTTCCTCTCCTCAGCCTGTGTGTTGACAGTTTGTCGGTTTTTATGGCTATTTTTCCTCACCCGTCTGTTTATTCTATGGTTTGTGTGTCTCACTGTCTGGCAGCTTGGCTCACCTGCATTTAAGACTTGTCCAACTGTATGTCCGAATTTGAACTGCCATTCGCCACCTTATCAGTTCTTATGCCTTTCGCTGTCAATCTGTCTTGTCTCACTGCTTTACCAGTCTGTTTCTCTCTCCATAATATCAGTCTTCCTTTGTCCTTTGACATTGGACTTTTTCCCGGCTTGCCTTAAGCAGAAGAGGAGCGCTGCACCGTTTCACCGTGATCCGGCAGTTTCGGAAGCACGTGTCAGGCGTGGAGCGGCGTCCGCGGTCACTCCCCGCCCGGAGTATCCCTGCACACACTGGGGCGGACAGTGTGTCCCGAGAGGCGGGACACTGTGGCACCATGGGGCCGGGGGGAGGGGGGGGAAGGGAGGGGTGTAGAGGATGGGAGGGACAGAAGATGAGACAGCTCATAACTACATGGATAGTGTTCCGAGTTCTCTCCCTGACGACTCGCAGAATCGACTTGCGTGGTTCTGCATCCATTAAAAAGATAGTGTGACGGAGAATGTGATGATTATTCATAAAATGTGTCCTACAACGGTGGCTGATGCTTAATTGGATACAGGCCTAATCCTGCTCTTACAAGGGGAGGGAAAAGGGGGGAGCTTTTACTTGAGTTGGTCTCTTGTTTTTAACTCCTTACTTGTGACGTTTGGTGCCACTGAAATGACTGTACACGCCATTTAAAGCCACACAGTAGAAAAGGCAAATAACAAAAAGGAACACACTCTCAGCGGGACACTCCCGGGTGAAGCATTTATGAGAAGCGTTTGCGATTGGAAAGACAGGGAGCCGTTGCTTGCGAACATACAAATAGCCTACTGGCTCAGGAGCACCGTTAAACCAATCAGAGGTCTCCCGTAAGTCTCGTATTACGTGCTCCATCTCCATAAACGCATGTCTCAGTGTGTCCCCTTAGACTCTTCAGATAGGCAGCGATTGTCTTATGTTATTTTAATGGATGGCTCCTCTAATGATTTCTTCATATTATAAGGGCATCCAGCAACTAGAAACACACAAGGGGTGATTAGGAATTTCTCTCAGTCAACTAGTAGTGTACTTAACGAACAAACAGAATACCAGAAGATTGGGCCTGTGAATAACTTGCCGCATTAGTTGATATGATCATCACAAGAAATGATCAATCAAATAATAAAGAAAGATGGCTAAAGTATGCTAATGTAAGAGAAGCTTATATTGTAGCATTGACTTTAACAACACAGCCATGACAAAACGAATTCAGCTTGTGAGTGGCCTGGGGGGGGGAAGATACATTCACTTATAATAAATCATTATTTATTTCTCTGCGCCGTCACTCCAGCAGAGAGAAAGTGATGGATGCCACCTCTTAAAAAGCATGCAGCCAAACAACACACATGCCAGAGAGGGATAGGGAGCCACAGCCAACCTCATCCTGATGAATGAATGCTGGCATAGTGTAAAGGCAAACTTCAGACAGGCATAGAACACATGGGGAAAATCCCACAGGAGGAACCATCCACCAGGAGCATTTCATTTCATCCATCCCACCCCCAAAACTCTTTGTGCCTCTCCTCTACCCAACCCCCCACACAAAACCACACAGGATGTGTGGTCCCAGGGCCTTTTGATAGAGTTGGGTTAGCGGAGGAGCTGGGCAGCCCAGGAAACACACAGCCCCGCTTTTCAAGAGCCAGCCTGCACATCAGGGCCTGTGGACAGAAACCAGGTGGGGAGCGAGGAAGGGGGAGAATAGAGGGGAAGACGAATGGGGGGGGGGGGGTTGGGAGGTATTTATTGGACTATAAATAAGCTGATATAAGAAGACTTAAATCAGATATTCAAATATTCTAATTATATAAATATAATGAATGGTCTAGCCCTGAGAACATCTTGAATCATTGATGTTGAGGACTGGGTTCAGTTGCAATGCAGCTTGTAGCACAAAGCTATCACGGAGAGGTGACAGTTTGTCTTCAACTGGTAGTTTGGCAGTCAATTTAACATGATTTGGTTTATGATTTGAATTAAATTTGAATTTCTGGTTTTGCTCTGACAGCCAGGGGTATCATTCTTGAATAACACAAGAAAAATGCTTTTCAGCATGTACAACATTCAAACCTAAGTTTCGTTCTTGGTTGTTACCCTTTTTAGTCTCTGATAGGGAAAGTGGGGTAATGGAAGACGGGTCATAAGATGCTCAGAGGAGGCAAAACGAGGGAAAAAAAACTGTTGGTCTCTCCCCCGGAGATGTCAAAAAACCAAATGATTAAAAAACTGTTCGGTCAACGCCATGTAATAAAGACACAATAGCAAAAATGTTAATAATTTAGTTTAAATTGTTAATGGATAGTACTTAATTAATTAATGCCATGGGAAGTTAGAGCAGGGCAGTGCATGCTGGGAATTACTCCACAACAACAATAGTATCTTTACATCTTGACAGTAAAAGCCTCTTTTCATTGTTTTTCATTTAAATCAACCATAAAGAGACTTTTGTGTGTCTCTACTAGGGGTATCCTCGACTAAGGTTTTTCATAGTCAAATCCGATTTGTCAGGCCATAGACATCTTCGACTGAATATCATATCATATACAATATGGTTTTGAATATATGCGACTCAATGATTCCTATTGTGTTTCGACTTTGCTGGGTTCAAACACTTGAAAAGGATCAATTTGCTTATCAAGGATCCCCACGACTGTCAATAGGCGAAGCGCTAAATGGCCGCTTCTACCAAAAAAGTAACTTTTCACCATAACACAACAATGTGCGCATCAGTTCATGTAATCTGCATTCAATTTGACCGAAGATATGGGCTTCTATTAGCATTATATACTATAATATAACATAGACTAAAATAATATACCGTAATTAATATAATACATCTATGAAATCAAACAGGGGCTGGTCCCTGTGGAGACGGAGAGCTCAGCTCTGTCGGGTTACACACGGTATTCACATCCGATCATGGCAAAACACACATCAATAGACACTGTAGAATCATTCGACAGAGTTAAATACATCTGAATGATGAAGAACAAATGCGGCAACATCAATTTAGCAGAACAGGGAAAATGTACTACTTGGTACCAACGGAGAGAATCAATTTCACCAGCGCGACCTGCTTTTGCTGCACTTTGAATTTGGTTGTTTTAATGGTTTCGGATGCTGCTAAACTGTAGACGTTTTTATCCTGATTTTGTATTGTGTATCCTTCTAGACTTCTGGCTAGAATGTGCTCTACTTAGAAAATAAAATGATTGGATAGTGCTACTGCCATTACACAAAGTGGTTTTCAAACAAACAATTGAAAGCAAAACATAACACAGCAAATTGCACACAGAAGACCCCGCAGATTTTTTTTCTGAATTTATAGGCTTTTCCTTCTAGAAGCCAGGTTATGCTGTGTATCACTCATTTAGCACCCCCATCTTCCCAATGGAATGTTCCACTGTTACACATGCACAATTTTCCCGACAAGGTGATTCGACTTTTAAAAAGGTGAAGTTCACTATGTCTTTCTATCGAAGATTCGAATCGTCGAAGATTCAAGGTAACCCCTAGTCTCTACTTTGCTTATTCTCGTTCTAAAAAAACCCCCAAAAACAAAGGCTTGTTTTCTTTTTTTTTTGCTTCCTTCATACAAAGTACATATAATGAATGAAGCCCAGAATGAACACTAAGAATGTGAAATCTTGTACTGTGCTACTATGTGTAATTTGGGTTTTAAAAAGGACAAGACCGCTTCCAAGCACCAGGTCAAATGATGGATTAAAAATGGCTTATCTGCAAAGGAGCAGCTGGCTGATGTGCAGACAGCAGCTGGAAACTTGCATCTCCACACACACACACACACACACACACACACACACACACACACACACACACACACACACACACACACACACA
>JAOPJO010000154.1:12972553-12993851 GCA_027123675.1 Molva macrophthalma
CACACACACACACACACACACACACACACACACACACACACACACACACACACACACACACACACACACACACGGCCAGATCTGAGGGTTGAGAAGGCCTCATACATGCCTCCTTCCCCGATAATAACAGTAGAAGACAACATGGAGGAAGTGACAGAGAGCCGTGTCCTGTTATCTTCGTCTCCGACTGACTCTCGGGGGGGAGTGTTCCGCTGGCAAGATTCCCTCTACCCTTGAGCTAACTCCAGGAGTTCCTCCTCTGTATGACTCATCGACACAGAAATACCATTCTGAAGCTTACAGCTGGGAAGCTACAACTAAATAACCATCTTCGAACTGTAATTTTTCCCGGATTCCCACACACTAGTCCTGACAAGACTGGGAAGGTGAAAAGGAATACATGCTTTGTCCAGAGTCTCCAATATCCCAATTGAGCCACATAATATTTTCAGATTACACTGTGAAATCTAAGACCAGCAGACTGGACAAATGTGACAGACTGAGGGGAAACCTGCCTGGAGCGTGCAAAAGAGGGGGAAGGATAGAGGAGACTGGAGAACGGGAGAGATATATCACTTTTCAAAGCTCTTCAGAGTTCGTATGTCAATCTGTCTTCCAACCTTTTTTTGATGAAGGGACTGGGTGTCTGCACGGTCTGAGCCCAGTTGCCTTCCATCTTACCCTCTGACTCGCCATTAACTGGACAAACCACCCTCGGGGGGAGGGGGGGGAGGTTTGATTAAAAAGTAAGATATGAGGGATTCTTTCTTTGTGGTGATGGTTTGTGCTCAAGGTTTTACAGAGCAATTTCGTTTTATTGAGCAGCTGTTTTAGCTGCAGGGTAAAAAAATGTATTGTATTATGTAATACATTTGTGTTAGTCTAACATTCAAACAATGTCAAAAGTTGTTATTTCAGTTGCGACCTTGCCATCGTACTCAATTGGTTGTTTATTATGATAGGAAACACTATCCTCAATAGTTTGGAACGGAATGGTTCTTTCTTTGTGGTCAAATCTATTTGTGCTGCTGGATGGATTTTGTTCTACTTTTGGTGGAGCAGACCAGTACAGTGTCACCCACATTCTATTTCCAGACTAGGAGTCTCCAGTGCAAAACCAACGTTTCATTTCAGCTCATTCCAAAGCAAAAATGGCCTGTCAGGAACCTTTAAAGAACTGCTGTAAGTGTGCTCTATTTCACACTTACCCATATTCATTCTCCAAAGTAGAACTGTCCATAACAAAAAATATCCGTAAGTGCACTTCACCTGCCTGCAGTGTAACTGTGCTAAGATTCACTATATATTGACAAAGTAGATTCAGATGAAAAGATGACTCGCTTTTTAACAAGGGCCAATTAGCTGGATAGAGTGGGACGGTAGAAGAGTGCAAAAGAGAATAATTACTTTTCTGAAAATGTTGGTTCCATTTGTGGTAGGAAATGAGGCTGTCAACAGGCAATCAGATTCAAATTTAACTACCAAGATTCAATACATTTTGTTATCAAGTTTAAATGTGCTTAAAAGGGAAACCAACCCCCGTCTTTTGGGCTAGTACCCAACCACTATCAACATACAAAGAAATGCACTTCTGGTAGACACTCTTTTTCCTTTAGGGGTTGGGCTTTATGGCTGTCCAGCTTTCGCTGTCTCCACTCTAAGCCATCAGATTTACCTGGTAACCTTACACAGTCACTAACAATTAACACATGCAATAGTATGCGTTTAACCCGTAAAAGGAACACCTGAATAGGTTTATATCTTATCCTATGTTTTTAAAACTTTGTGCATTTAAGTGATTTGGACCAGGACGAATTGAAATCACTACTATGTAACCCACTCACTCACTTTTCATCCCAAATAAGTTGTCTATTATTTTTTCTTATCTACATTAATGTGTACACTAAATGTTATAAACAAAAGCAGTAAACAAAGCCAAAATCAAGCCATTTATTTTGCCCCAAGGGAACAAAAAATTGAGAACTTTGAATGACAATATAAACGCTGGCTCTCCTTATTTCCAACCAACTCAGAAGCAAACCAGACATCTCCCAGTGGTACCACGTCTGTGTCTCGGGTTTCAAGCCCAAAAGGGAGGGCTGAGGCCTGAACGCACCGGATCTGCCCTGGGCTGCTCTGACAGCAGCCATGCTGGCAAAGCAAATTCAGACGTCCCTCTCTTCCTACAGACCACAACGAGTGTCTTTTTTTCTTTTTCCAGGAGACCAATAAGCATAGAGCATGGGAAACTTGTCCCTGCACTACTATAAACAGATACTGGGGAACAATGGATTCAGTGGTGGGAGAGATGGACCACATACAATGGAATTATAGAAGGTCTGCAGCAGTGAGACGGCATTGTACTTTTTATGTGTTTGTAGTGTGTGTGTGTTTGTAGTGTGTGTGTGTGTGTGTGTGTGTGTGTGTGTGTGTGTGTGTGTGTGTGTGTGTAACACGGGCATAGCTTATTGGCTTTGAGCTATAATCAATCAGGCTTAAGGACACAAAAGGAGATGTGGCCGTATGCTGACATTTCATTGACCATCTCCCAACCCCAGATTTCGCCCGAGGTCTGTAGCTGGAAGTGGGCATCTGGTGATGATCACTGGGGCCTTTGGTTATTGATTACGATTTCAGCCTGCTTAAAATCTCCATGCTCCCGGTCATGAGGTCAAGGTAGAAGAAAGGAGGCCTGGCAGGAGGACAGGAGGAGGAGTTGCAGGATCAGTAAATTAAACTTCTCTTCATCACAGCATGTGGTTTTTACGAGCAGTGGGAGCAAGGAGGTCCTATCCTGTGGGTGGCCAAGTAGTGTGTTGTATTTGTAGTGTAAGGGTCTTCAACTTCATGCAGACTGCAAATGTAGGAATGTACATATTTTGACTATATTAAACCAAGTCTATTTGTAAGTAAATGTACTCTCAAAATAGTAAACGCAGATGAAGAGTACTGTGAAAATTGGAAGTAATTGAACTTCAAAATTGGATTTATTGCTGCTAGTAGTGAAGTATGCCTAAATAATTATCGAATACTGGTTTGTGGGATACAAAATCCTTTACAGCTACTAGTACACTGCTGCTGTGTGGTGTATGTTGCATTGACGTTGAAATGGAGGTGCAATCAAGAGGTTGGTAGAAGGCTGAAAAAGAAGCGAAAACCCTGGTATCATTGAATTTTTGTCCCAAGTGAACATCCTGGGCTCTCATGGCGGTGACATCCACGTCTCCTCTCTGAGCACATCAATTATTGATCTGATGGACTTCATGACTCCATAGCTTACATGCCTTAGTAACGAATCTCTTTAACAAACCTTGACAGGACGCTTAAGAGTCGCCGAGGGACAGGCTGTGCTATTGGCTGTGTGCATCGTGGCTCTGCAGCTGAATGGACCAGTAAAGGATGGGGGGGGGGGGGGGGTTGGCCAATGGTTGAGTGCACAACGCAACCGTAGTCCCCCTGGCTTTTGTATGTAAATGGGGGGAGTGACGAGATTTGTATTTGTGTCACAGCTTTTGTTACCTGAGGTTTACACAATATAAACTTGGGGAGTACCTGGGACACGTGGCACGCGACAGCTTGTGGGGACAGATTGTGCATGTGGTCAGTGAAGCTTCAGAAAGGAGGAAGCCCAAGTGGCAGATGTCACATTGTTTGGGCAAATTGGGGAAAATGAGAAGCAGCGAGAGACCCGACTTAGAAGGATGTTTACGCTCATCTCAAAAAGCTTTGCTCACCATTAAAACACATAAACAGCTTACGACCGCCAGATGAATCGAGCTGAACATACTACACAAAGATTAGACAAGTTAGCGCAGTACAAGCTGACAAACCCCCCTGCCTTTGCATATTCCTGCGATGACCTCAAACCATCCTTTTACTCTTCCATCCCCTAAATCGCCTTCCTTAAGAGATTTACACATAATCCGGCCACACTGGGTGGCAGGAAGTAGCACTACCTACTGCATGCCACTAGTCAGTGGCATGCAGTCACTAACAGCCCGCCTGTGGTATTACTCATTATTGTGTTTACATGGCCACTGACATAGCCCGGTAACTTTTATTTGAAGGTGCGCTAAATCCAATCCTAACATTTGACAAAGATCCCCATTGCATCACTTTCGCTCATCAATGCTATCAATAGGTTTACTTTGACTTCACAGTATCATGGCTGTATAGTTGTGCTTCCGGCTGTCTTAGCAAAGGGCAGTAGCCAGTATCAATAAAAATGTGTTTAAAAAGATGTTAATGCATTAAGACTCCATTAAAAAACATCTGAAGTTCATTGGGTGCTAATAACATCATTGTAGCGTGAACAGTTACCACAATCGTTTGCATTCAAGGGTGCATTTGTTAATCATGTGTTATGCATACTGATGTATATTATGTATACAATAATTATTTTTAAAAAGGAGTTTCTGCCACATTTTACAATGATACAACATTCAAACATTCTTGCATGATTATAAATAATTGAATTGAGTGCAAATTGAAACATTACATAAATATAATACAGAACACTACATAATCGCAATGCAAAACAATATTCCAATAAGAATTAAATCCACAACCAACTATTGTGGTAATATCGTAATCACGATGTCTGTGCTACTTTCAAACCTCAGGAACCTTAAACTGTATAACACTGCTGATCTGCTGTGCTTAGTTAACTGCATGGTGGGCAGGAGAGAAGTCGAATCACTCAAGTGGTCACACAGATGCATGTAGCGACACAGGGCAACGCGGCAGGAGTGACTGCAATCAGTCCCAGACCCTATCGATATCTGGGCACAGGATGCCATGTCCGAACCAGGTCTTAGTTTTACAGTTTAGTTTGAGGTATGGCAGGGGAGGGGGGGTGATTTAGGGGTGCAGGAAAGAGGGCTGGGGGAGGGGGACTTGGGGGGGCTTTAGCGATGTCTGACCTAGACTAAAGCTTTTGTCCAGGACTATAAAAGCCCAGTAGGCCAGTGTGAGGCCTTTCTATTCACCTAGTTTATTAAAAGAGAGAGAGGCGTTGGCCACAGATGGTGTTGTCGATAACCCCCAACCCACCAACGCACAAATAAGCTGACATGCATACATACACATACAAATGTTAAATACATGAAGTTAACACACAAATCTGCTCCATGCATAACCCCCAAACCCGACATACAACAGACATGCACATATACATGCAAAGTTGTGGAGTAAGGTAGATGGGAAATGGTAAGAAGAAAATCCTTAAATATGGGTTTCAGGAGAGAGCCCTCCCTTGGATCTCCAAAGATCTCATCTCCCTTAAACACCTGAGAGAAGATATTAAAACAACTGGCAGAAGCCTTAACTATATTGAATTAAAAATATAAGCGAGCATCAAAAATGTTGATGAAAACTACAGGCAAAATAACAAGCAAGAATAATATAAATATACGCCATCTTTCGCTACATTACGAATGACAAAATGTCATGTTGAGGGTTAAGACATCAAAAGATGTAGGGGTTTCATGACATCAGGTCAGGTGGCAACGGGGACAGATGGCTTCAGAACCCTCCCTCAGCTCGCCCCAAATTACAAAGTCAATATTTACTGACAGAAGAGGCAACAGGGACATTTTTAGAGGCCTTAAACAGCTGACGAATGAGGTCGCAAGCTTGCTTTAATAAAGAAGAGAAGTTAGAGATCACTATGCAGATACATTAAACATATGACTAGAAAGGAAAGTCCATTTATTTTCTTTCAGAGGAATACTATTTAGCCTACTATATTCATTCATAAATCATAAATCTGTATCCTTTTACCAATACCGTCCGGTTCCATAGAATATTATTTCAAACACCACTGCATTTCAAGGAATCTCGTAACGTAAAGAGCATCTCATGGTGTTAGGTTAATTCATGGTCATGAGTGACATAGTGGTAGTAGCACTGGACTTTATTATTACACTTTCTGGGAAAGGGTACGGGTGTCAGGTGGTGATCTACGGGGCACATGCAACATTGAGACGTTTTTCATTGCTGTGTAATAGGCCTGTGTCTCTTGTGTTCAATGAAAGGGTTTGCAATGGTGATGAAATGTGTTGGCTACAGCACAATGTGTAGCGGCAATACAATGATCCACACGGAAGGCCAAAATAATCTTGCATGTTGTACACATGTCTCCTCCCAAGAATACTTTAGTAATGTTCTTTGAAGTCTTTGCAATGTTTTTGTCCTCAAAAATAGTCCAGTCAGCAGGATAACCATCAGGTACAGCCAGCATTAATAAAGTGGAGAGCTTAGATAGCAACATCATAAATCTGTGTTTTTTTTGTCTTCCTTCCTAACCAGCAATTAGGCAGATTTATAGTAAAAGTATCTGTTATGGACTGTTTATCATGAAATATATACATCTTCAGTAATACATTCGGTGAGGATCATTGCTATTGTTGCTGAAGTAAAACAAGCTATGACCGTTATTTATGTTGTGTATCCAATCAAAGTTGGAAATAATGACCCTTGCATTGGGTCTGTTTCGACTCTTTCATCTGACTGCTTGCAAATCCACCCACAATCCGGGGACTGCTCTACTCTTGACGAAAGGGGTCTAATTTCAAATGGTAAAAGGGGTAGGTCAAAGAGGGTAGCCTTTACGATGCTTCGGGAGAGGACCCCTGTCAGGGGCTTAAGGGGCCCTGCCATCTGAGTCATGACCTCCGAGGCCACGAACAGCAAGCCACAGTCAGGCATCAAACCAACAGTTTGCCCAAGAGAAAACTAGAGAGCGTTGCTGAGCTGTGTTCCTTCGGTCCTGCAGGGACCACGGACTGAATACCAATGCATCCACCACATTTCTCTGTCCTATTTTATATGGCAACAGGAAATGAGAGAATCAGAGATGGGAGAGGGGGAATTGAAACAAATGGTCCATTACAACATTTTCTTCATTACCTCCAACCATTGAACTCAGGTGGAAAGTAAGAAAGAAGTTGACAAAAATGTGTATCCATGTTGCATTTATTAGAAGAGAATATTATTACGACCTTGGATGCAGAGAATTAAATCCATCCTAAATTCCATCTGTGGTAAAGCAAAAGGGGGAAAGGCAGTAAGAAGATGCTTAAGAAGTGGATTCGTGTTTGCCAGCTGAATGTCAGATTAGGCTTGTGTGAGCCATCCTAGAGTATGTGTCAGACAGACAGCCACAGCCAGAGAACCAGACACAAAATAAATATTTCAGTATCTTGCGTTTCCTGCTTACAATTATCATCCCACTCAGCACGCTCCAGTTGTCAGAGTTGTGAGTTGTCAGAACACTGTTTAAGCGTAAGAATAGGTAATGATTCATGCTTCTCTGGTCTGCACCAATGGAAAATGCAGCCATCAACGTCACAAGACACTAGGAAGGAAGTGGGATGAATGCTTATGTGGACACGGGTTTCACATCATCATGAGGACATGCAGCAAAAGCATCGACTGAACCAAATCTGGCTGCAGGATGTTTGACCAAAACAAAAGGTCAAACTGCCTATGAATGCAGATCAACATTCAAGTCTGAAAACGTGCAACATACCAAATAAGCCACTCTAGTGCCCTTCACCACTTCCACACGACTCTTTGGCTGCAAATGTAATGCTATTAAAATGTATAAGCAATGAAACCACAGTGACAAGATTTCAATGCAAAAAGGAGCTGTGTAAAGGTGACAATACAAAGAGTGTTTCAACACTGTCTCTTTAACTTCTCATGCAAGAAATTCAGATATAAAAAAGGTAAAACAAATGGGCATGGAAAGAACATTTTCAAATACAAGTCAGAGGTAACACACACAGTAATGTTTTATTTTGCAAAAAAATGCTACATCTGTTCTCATAAGTAACAGTTAAAATCAACTGCACATGATTATTAGGCTACTCAACAAAGCATGACATGACAGAATCCTCTCTTGCTCAGCACCCCATATGAGGGGGCAACATGTGTAGTAAAGAATGGAAATCCTTAGTCATTGGAGAAAGAAAGAGGGATACTAGAAAGACATAGACTAGACATTTTGAGAATAAAACCCCCTTTACCTTCATCTGACCCTTTATCTGTATTAAGGGTTGGACAATGGGGACACAGAACAGGGGATATTTTAGTGTGCTATTGCACTGGAGAATTTAACTATGTGGATGAGGGCCAAATCCCTATGGTTACAGACAGGGAGCAAGCAACTACCTTTCTCTGTTCAGCCCTGTCTGGGGATAAACTATTGCTGTGCTGTTTCCAGGGGGCTTAAAGGAAACAGAGAACCTAAAACGAGTTAGAATCTTACTTTTGTTTACTTCTGCACCTACTATTCAAACAGACAAAATCACATATGAGAGAGTGCCATGGTTGAAGGATACAAGGCTGCAGTATGTTAGTATTCCAATAAGGTTGAGCAGTTGCTCAACCTTAGTTGACCATAGTTCTAACACCGAATACTACAGAAATGTGTTCAGCTGGTAAGCTAGCCAACTTGAAAGTAGGTGCAGAATATTGTGCAATACCTGATACAATGATCTTTACTAATCCAATCTCCCTGTCATACTTAAACTTAAAGTCGCAATGTGTAATATTTAAACTAGCTCGTAGCTTAAAACAACATGGACATATCCGTAGTCAATGTTGATCGATAGTGATTTGAATAATGTTTTCAATAAATTCACATCCTATAACGGATATATTCTACAAACATAAATTGCTGGCTGGCCCGCAGCTCTCTCTTTGTTTACAATAATAGTATCATCGACACTCCCACAACCCCTCCCATGCATGCTACGCTAGTTTGCGTCACACAGTTGCATAGCCAGTAAGTGGTCAGAACACTGTTATGTAGTTTTTATAATTCTAAGTCTCCCGCCTACTAACTGGGAGGGGCTCAATGTTACCCGTCACCACTTTAACTCTTCTTTAATTAATAACCACCTAGCCACCTGCAACTTAATATCTAGCCTTAACATGGTTTAACTTTTTTTGCCATCCAAGGTAATTTCTGCTCGTCCAGATACTGTTGCAATTAACCTCAGAGCTGAAACTGTATCAAAGTAACAGATCAAGTACAATAATGGGTTCAAATCGACAATGTTAATTAAAAAGGCTAGGGTTTGATGAGGATGAGGAGCAACCTAAACTGGCTACAAGTACCGTGCGAGCTGTGGACATGTAGGCTTAATAGTTCAGAGTAATACATTTGCCAACTAGCATTAAGCTGTTAATCAAATCCAAAATAGACCCAACTAGTGCAGTACCTTTGACAATGAATGCAGCCCTACTTTTAACATACTTGTAACATAAGTTAGCACATTGCTATTTATCACCATGTTCATGTGCTGTCACAGAATAGATTTGTTTGGAGTTGGATAATTGGTCAAATAGAATATCCTTCGTCGGAATTGGAAAACTTCCTACGTTTTCATGAACGCAGCATAGTGAGCAATAGGGAAAGACGGGAAAATGAACGTCTCTTGGTCAAGCACATACGCACGCACCGCACACACCTTAAAGCAGTCGACTATCTGGACCTATTTTATACAGTTTATGATCTGATTAGTGACTTTTCATTACAACAAGTGAGAGGTGAAACTACTATGTATTGCTTAAGGTTTTGCTCCCCATAACGGTGTAAGAATATAACTATAAAGCTTTCTGCATATTAACGTTACACAATTCGCTGTAACCCTGAATACGTGCAATCACAATACTAAAGTCAACTGATTAACGTTACCTCACTGTGCTGTGTTTAGATGAAATACCCCAAAAAATTGAATCACATACAAATCATTGCGATGACTGAACTAGTCGAACCTGGCGACAGGTTTCCATATTGTAAGATTGCACCGCACACAATTCCAAGCATTTATCTGTGCATACAATGTTTGTCCTTACCTTTTACTTGACTTTCATAGTCCGCAATGATTTCTTTGTCCTTTTTGTACCTAGGCGTGGACATTTTCAGGCTTGTCTCTGCTGAGAGCAGTAAAGTTATTCTAAACTATTTGTCAACAAACGGAATTATGTCCAGTCTCACGCCTGTAGCATCCGACATACACACGGTATGCCTCTTTAAACTTACTAGAAAAAAATATAGAAATTAATTTACAATAAGCACGGGAGCAAACTTTGCCCTCGGCTAAGTAAAATTCAGACATTCATTGTTCTTCTTCCCAGGACTCGAGGATGAAGACGAACTCAATTCCGCCGCTGCGGAATTCTGGTCCAACCAATGAATTCACTGAACTATTGGCTCTGCCGCTGCGATCTGTTCTGCTGCTTTGAGTCGGCTCAAAGGCTCGCTACAAAAAAAAACTTACTAAGTTTGAAAGTCTTTACCACAGACTTTCCGCGGTTCTAGTTGTACGCAAGGTTGTACCTGATAAAAACTAACTAGCGTCCATTAACGTTACTCGAATGGAATTAAGTTCCTGTTGGAGCTCCCAGTATAGAGCTAGGCTTCCAGTGCGCCCTCTCCCTCGACGTTTCCAGGCAGGCACGGGGCAGGTCAACTGCACCACAGCTGCTGTAGACTCACAGGAGAAAATAGGGATTGGTGAGACTGCAGCGCACAGAGTGGACAGAAATGGAACGGCGGAATAATTCCCAAATGACCACACACACGTTTGGCCAATGGTTTGGCTGCGTTAAGTATTACGTTTGCCATATCTTGTTTGGGAGATAAAATAACAATTTCGTTATTAATCAAACGTTATTATAGTGCATTTGTGCTTCAGAAGCTGAAGCCCTCCAACGCACGTCTATACAGATAATAAAATAACCTACAACGACATCTGCAGGATAAAAATGGACAAGCCGACCAACAACACTATTTTATTGCACGCTTTCCATGCAGTACAACACCGTAGCAAACAACAAAATATAACAATAAAGAAACAAAATAAATATTCGCGCTATTACACAAAGCAAAATACTTCTGGCTCAATCATATAAATTCATTCTAAACCTGCAGATGTTTTTTTCTAAAAGAGTAGTGTACTTTAAATCACTATATCAATTATGAATAATAGAAACATACGTATAAAAGTATATTAAATGTATACAACCGTGACACCATTTAAAGGCAATCTATCATTCCCTGCCTTGATACTGCACTCATTGTAATAATATAAATAGTAATACCAAGATTATTAGGCTTGTGAAGCATTTAAAAACAATATGCTGTCAACTTGCCAACTTTGACAGATCGATACAGTATCTACCAATCATAAATATATTGTTAAATATATTGTCACCATTACAGTATAATAACACAAAAATGACCATTACACCAAAATACATTAGCCTATTTCTCCACAAAGGCAACAAGTCAATAGGGCATATGACAACACTCTCACATATGTAAGACTTGCATGATCTTTAAACCTACAATCTGTAATAGATGCATGGACAGCCTCCCGGTCACCATCTGTGTTCTTCACATTTAAATAACAACAATAATTGTTTACATTTTTTTTGTGTAACTTATACAAACAGGGGATGCAACAGTAAACACTTTTCACTTAAATATTTAAATAGCCTGATTAGGATGACATTAACAGATCCTATGTCATTAGTGGATAGAGATGGGTCTGAAAAGCACCAGTTCTCCTGAAGTCGGTTACATTCTGTGCTTCGACTGTTACTCCATTACCAGCAACAATGCATGTTACAAATATTAGCACATTCCTCTGCTGCAAACTAAGACTGTGCCTGGATGGGCCACACAATCTTCCTTAAAAAAGAATATGCTTGTGTCTAATAGTGGAGAGAGAAGGGGCATTGTGGCTGCAGATTGTCGGCAGTAGAGAATATTTTTGAAATGCTGAAAACCGTGGCGGGGCGAACATTACTAATTGCTCGTTTTGGACATTCGTTGGTTAGACATTTTTAAAGAAGGTCTCCTCTATGACTTCAGTGAATCTGTCTTTCATCTGTTGACGGAAAGTAGTGTACCATTCTATCAACCTTTTCCTCCGCTCCATCCTTTGATTCTGATCCATTCTCCTTTCCTTCTCCAAGATGGCCGGCAGTTCCTTCCAGTCCCTGAGGAAGATGAAGGGTGCTCCCGCAGCTTTGAGCAGACGCAGCGGCGAGCTGGGCCCTGTGACACAGGCACCAGGGTTCTGAACATCCTCAACGACGGGGACAGAGCCATAAGCACATGCCTCAAAGATGCGGTAGCACTCGGTGTTGACCCCTACCGGGCAGAGTGTTAGATCACTCTGGGACAGAGCCGTCTGGTAGCGACCCAAACTGTCCACCGTCTCCTGAGGAAGCCACCTATTGAGATACAGGATGGATATAAACAGCTTGAAACCACTTTTGAAAATCTGCAAAGCATATTCCATTGGATAGCCTATTAGAACATAATCAACGATGTGAACATTAAACCACATCCAAATGTAAACCTAGCAATTCTTGCGGCTCTTCATTCTACTCAATTTTGGAAAACCCTGTGAAAAACATGTCCTGGTAATGACATGTGATGTCACCAGTAACTGACAATAATGAGTGATTACTTACTTGTCCCTTGCAGTGGTGATACAGTCTTTCTCAAGGTCAGCTTGTTTCAGAACCTGCACGAGAATTTCTCTTGAGGAATTTTTGTAAACTGTGCCCTGGAAGTTGCAGAGGTATGGTCTGATAGAGGTGACCATCTGCAAACTAGGTTTGACAATGGGGAACTGTCTATATCTGTAGAGATACAATCAGAGTTTCAGAGTTTGACACAATTGTATTTAGTGACAAATCAGTAAAGTTAGAAGCATGTGTTTAGGGCTGATTGCAAATGGTAACAATAAGGCAAACATACGTGGCAACCCCAAGAGGCCACTGGAAGACGTCAATGTTATTCACCCAGGGGCTGTCATACACCACAAACAGCAACTCCACAAAGCCCCCGTTCCTCTTTAAGTACGGGCTGATCCAATCATTGATGCAGTGCTCATTACCCAACAGCACTACAGCCACATGAGAGACAGTGCGGGCCTGCACCAGAGCATGGACATGTTCCAGCCACCGTGTGGAGTAGGAGATCTTCTGCTGCTCACGGCCATTCAGAACCAGAACTAGGCTGTTCATGTCAAGAGGAACATGTCCCTGGACAACCGCAGGACCCGTGTAGAAACTAAAGAAAGGAGTATAAATTAGGGACCATGCAATTGTACTGGTTAATTTGTTATCAAGAGGTATCTAGTTATAGTGTGTACTCTGATAAGTGTGGACAGAATGATTGAGGTTTATGTAATAAGTAAAAACACCTGAAATCTATTTTCCCTGACTGAAGCTCCCCCTCCCTCCATTGGGCAACTTTGTCTGTAGGATGCAGCGGCCCGTCTAGTATGTGTTCCCACAGGTAAAGTCCTGAGAAAAAGAGGAATATGAAGTATTTGCCTTTACAGTTGCATGGAAGGTAATATAAAAAGAAGAATCAAATCGGATTAGAAAAAAGTGAGGCATGTATAGCATAGCATACTGTTTACATTATAAATATATATTGCCAAAATAAAATATATTTACATAAACCTAAATATGTCTTTGATATGTGGCGGTTCACATACCTATGGCGGCTTTCCCCCATATTTGGACCTTGTATCGTTTGGGCTTATTCTTGTTGATTTGTGCCAAATGCTTTTGGAAAGCCTCTCTCTTTCTATTGAGAGCAGAATTATACTCCACCTCTTCATCTTCCCATGGGTTCCATTCCTCGTCTTCAATAAATGGTGCAACTGCACCGCCTGTATACAAGTTATTCTACGCATTAGATAGTTTGCCAACACCCGAAACAAAATATCCGTTTACGTCAATACCATTTGTAATACGCTTTTTTAGCGATTAGTTACCTGGAGGGCCTACAGTATTTTTCTTCACCACCCTGTGGACACGGGAAATTGTTTTGGTACCGAAGAAGACATTGTATGCAGCATAGAGTGAAAATGCCACATATGCGAAAACTATGAAAAGCAACAATTTTCGTTTGGGTATTTTCATTTTGTATTTCCTCAGTCATGTTACCATTTTGTATTTCACGGCTGGCTTTGCGTAAGCACTTCCTTCATTGTTTACATCTTGAGGACCCCGATTGGCCTTTATGTGCCTGTAACTGTTTGTGTGTTATAGGATTTATATGATTACTTATCTTCTTGTTAAAAAATCATTCTAGCATAATTCAGTCAACATCCTGCCGCAATTTAAAGTAAACAGAAAATATTTTGAGGCGCAATCTTGAGCGCCTGCTTATGTATTTGTTTTGGGCGTGTTATGGAACCTGTAACGAGCATCATGTTTCCAGTAGGACCAGAGAGAGAGAGACACACACAGTTCGCTTCTGGGAGCCGCTGGTAGTAAGCGCTAGTAAGGTCGGCGTGTCCTCGGTTAAAAACCGATAACAATTTTGTTCAAAATGATGTCAATCGCTGCTCGTCGCGGCGCTATTGGCTCGTGCCTGCAATTCACAAAACCCACGGTTAATGCTTCGGTGTTCTCTCGACTCGTAAAGGATTTCGTCCCCGCTGCTAGTGCTAATGGTAAGGTCGCAGCAAGCTAACTATATCGGTGTATCCTGTGCTGGGTTTCGTCTCGAACTCGAATGTATATTTTCTATTTTTAGTAATACAATAAATTGTTTTGTGTTTATGTAACCTACTCGTTTAGTGGGTTATGTATTATAAGTTACGTAGTGTTTTTTTTCAGTTTATATATATCTTTTAAATCGAATGTCTAAAACAATTTTCCACTTTATTTTTCATGCCAAGTTATCGTTGTTTATGGTTTTATTGTCAGGTTGTGGATGGTAATTTAGGCCCACATAATAAACCGTGTTAACCACATTATTCAGCTTGTTCGAGATCCGCTTGTATCTTGACAATTTTATATTCATTTTAAATTCACAGGCGCTACTGGAATCCGCCTCGCCCACACAGACATCAAGGTTCCTGACTTCTCAGACTACCGACGCCCTGAAGTTCAGGACCCAAATAAGTCCTCTCAGGACAGTAGCGAAGCAAGAAAGGTGTTCTCCTACCTAGTCACCGGGGCAACCACTGTGGTGACCGTCTATGCTGCCAAAACGGTTGTCAGCCAGTTTGTGTCCTCTATGAGTGCTTCTGCGGATGTCTTGGCTTTGTCCAAAATCGAAGTCAAATTGTCTGATATTCCCGAGGGCAAGAATATGACCTTCAAGTGGAGAGGCAAACCCCTGTTTGTACGCCACCGCACAGAGAAGGAGATTGCTACAGAGGAGGGTGTGAATCTGGGAGAGCTGCGTGACCCCCAGCACGACAAGGATCGTGTGCAAAACCCCAAGTGGGTCATTGTCCTTGGTGTGTGCACCCATCTGGGGTGTGTGCCCATTGCCAATGCAGGAGACTATGGAGGCTACTACTGTCCTTGCCACGGCTCCCACTACGACGCATCTGGAAGAATTAGGAAGGGGCCTGCCCCTCTGAATCTGGAGGTGCCATTTTATGAATTTGCCGACGAAGACACAGTTGTTGTGGGTTAGATTGGCACCCTAACTACTTCATTCCTTATGTGTGTATATAAATGAGTCTGTCTTGGAAACTGAGGTGGGATAAACAGCCAATATACCTTAATAAAAGTATATTTATGCTACCGCAAGGTTCAGTCCCTGTCTTATTTTTTCACTCATGGTGTCAAAAGAACTGCAAATACATCTGTTAACCCCATGATTTCAAGATTGCAGTATGACTCAAATACTGTCTGTTTGCATATAGCAGATTATGAAAATGTTTTAAATTACATTTTTTAAATGTGTAAATGTTATGGGTGTACTCCATAATGGTAAACTCATTGCTAAACATAAATGCCAGGGAAACTCATCAATTCCTTAACAAAAAACAGTCAAGTTAGTTGCTAGGGCCGAACAGTGTATGCTCATGAAACTAGATATTATAGTGCAGTACTTTGTAAACTATAGGTATAACAGTGCAGTACTCTGCCGGATTGGTAGGTTACAATAAGCAATATTTAATGTTTTGTTTGAATGATTACCACAGGAAACATTCCCATTATTAAATGTTTCTCAAATATTTATTTTGTAGAGAATACATAATTCAAAAATGTGGTTTATTAACATTCAGGCGAAAGGTGTGACCCTACCACCAGCATGAACAAATTGCAGTACAGTGGCCTTGCATACATCTCTTTAGAATCAATTTGATCCATTGCAGTACACATTGACACTTTCCACAGCATAACTTAAGAGTGTCCATCTGTCAAACCTCAATCCAAACATTAAAAGTATCAAAGACACCACAACCTCTTGATTGGATGTTTTTTCTTTCCGATCATGATAAATATCCTACAATCTCTAGTCTCGAGTCTAGTCTATATATTGAACCTCAGCTTGAAACTCCTTGGAGATGTACCCAAGTAGAGCAGCAGTAACCTGCTGCTTCATGGTGGAATTGCCCATTACTAGTGCTGTTAGCTGGGCTAGGTCTGTCCACTGCATGTTGCCGAGGATAGCCATGACATCTTCGTACAGCCTCTGTTGCTGCTGGGGGGCCAGTTCCATGATAATCTGGGGCAGTGGTTTGAACTGTCCACTCGTCATCCAACACCCCAGGAGGCCACCAACAGCACTACCTTTCATGGACAGAATAGCAAGAAAATGTTTTTACATTTTAGTAAAAGTAAATTGATCTTAACTGTTGACAATAATCAACCCTTGTTCAATTTTAACCCTCCAACTGGCAGGAAATCCAAACTTTGTTTCCATGTTGAATAATACAAAGTAAATATAGCCCCATTTATACTGGACAAGCGTTTTTAATAATGATCAACATACCTACAGCAATACCAAGGGGACCTCCAACAAGCCCACCAGCAAAGGCAAATCCCCCAGCTGCGGCGGCACCTTTCGCTGAACCCTTTACTGTGGTCTTTACTTGCTGATTGGCAGACAACTCACAACAGAGCTTCATGACATCGTTCATCGGAGGCATTCTGTAAAATCAGAAGAGTTTACAGGGACATGTCATTTGTAGCGTCGACATTATTAACGTTTTTGGCTACATTACAGTAAAGACACATCATTTGCGTTAATTAATAAGTCAAAATACAATGTGACCAAACCCTGAGTACAAAAAGTCGAAAGTAGATAAAACCAAACGTGCATGATCAACATATAGAGCTTTCAAGTCAATGATTGATTTAAGGTAATTCAAACGAACAATTACATTTTCGTTTTCAGTTCGGCAACTCGATCGTAATATTGGCATCATCAGCATTTGTAAAACAGATGTGCGAACGACTTCTATACACTTTAAAACACGGATGTATTCACAAAGAGACATGTAACGTTCACCTACTGGATAAGGGTATGTTCATGCACAGCTGTTTCGCTGCCTTTTTAATTCAAAATTCTGAAGTATTCACAGTTATCATCTGATGTCTGAGCTCTCTCGTGGTCGCAATGCTTGATGGGAGATGTGTTTGTCAGAATGGCATAAAGTAAAAGTGTAAGTGACTGTTACACTTAATACAGACAATTTTATGTACATGTTATTTGCATACAGCTGTAATTTGCCATTACTAATGTATATTAAAACCTGTCCGATTTTAAATGAAGTTATATCAATTATTTACCCAGAGTACATCGGGGTCCAAGCAGAGAAACATGGCGCAGGATCAGTGACGATCGTCAGATGGAATACCTTTCTGTGGATGTTTTTGTGGTCGTACGAAAATCCTGAAATGAGAGTGTGAAATGATACCACTTCTAAAATTGTGGATAATCAGCACTGCCCCCTTGATGAATACGACAAGAACGGGTCTCAGGAATATCTGTGATTGCATTCATAAACACTTCTTTAGGACTCACAACCCCTGAGGATTGTTTTGGAGCAATATCCTTTCATTTTCATTTGATGCACACTACGCGTGGGACGACAATGGCTGACAAAAGTAAAAGGAATATAGAACCTCATGTGAGAGTTGATAGGCTTCGAGAGGAACATGAACAGGTAAATTAGTTTCAATAAGATTGCTGTCTACTTCTGCAGTCAGCAAAGTCAGTTACCATGCTCGTAGGCACGCGGTGGAGCAGCAATCGTTTTTGTAAGTCGGTTTGGGTGAACGAGATGCACGACTTTGTGGACTACTGACTACAGTTTTTTTTATTATTATTATTTGTATGTGTATTTACCGGACGCCGTGCATTAGACTCCCATGGGACTGGTGAGTCGTCCTGAGAAGGTTGCACGTTTTCGAGAAGCTTCCTTTCCTGCAGTCACATGTCGAGGTCATGTTTATGTAGCTGACTGGAAACCATGTAGTTTAAAGCACATCCCCCCCCCCAAGCTACACAATATCAAGAACAAGCGTCTTATTTTTGTGAAAATATATGTGATAAAACACTCAAAATTAATGTTTTGGCAATGATGTGGAGATGGAAGATCCGTTCATGCCCTTCTGTTTACATTGTATGTATCTACCACGCGACAATGATTCCCCCCAGGCCATATATACTACTGGAAATATGTGTTTGCAGGTTACTATCCACCCCAACTTTTACTTTCAAAGTGTGTAATGGAACGTCAAAATCAACATAAAGCATAGCGCCATCTCTGGTCAAACGCTTGCAGGTATAGTTTTTGACGTCACACGCCAATCCCACCCATAGATAACACTACAGTCCTTGAAGGTTTGTTTAACTGGTTACTCTTAAACATATTCCGTTATACGCATTATAGACTGTATTAAAGGTACGTACTCATTTAAAACACCTTTTTAACCTTGATCAAGAGTCACAACTAGGTCCTGTTGTGGGCTGATAAATTATGTCTCATATTTATTTGTAATCTGCGTGATGACCACGTGTGCAATTCCACCACAATGTTCCCTGGACAATTTATAGGGATTTAGGCTGTACTTGACTGTTTAGGACAGAATCGATTTATAAATATTTTCTATCAACAGGTTGTGAAAGGCTGTGACGAGCAAATTCTGCACTGGTGAGTCTTTTCCACATAATACAGATATGTAAGAGAAAAATAAAGTGTGTGTAAGTGATAATACCCCTTCCCCCTTAACATTAGCTGATATTAAACATATACATGTTCCACTATTGAAAGCTATAGTGAAGTGAATGCATTCCCTCAGACAGCTTAGGAAGATGGTTCTGAGACATTTTTGCTTACTTCACATTCTGACCTTTGGGTTGAATTTCCCTGCAAAGTCCCGTGGTCAAACAAACCGCTCAGGATAGGCTCCCAGTAGCTTGAACTGACAGGCTAGACTACAAACTGAGCTCCATCATCACAATGTGCTACCTTGCAAGTTATCCAGCATATGTTTTGTAAAATTCTTTAACATTTTGACGGATTTATTTTTCTGATATAATATATAGCTTAATCACAAGCTACTTCAATAATAAAAAATAGCCTATGCTTAGCCTATACTTACATCCATAGTATGGCTCACAGTAGCCTTAATAACTCCTTAATTAAAAAATAGCCTTAATAAGATTGTCATGTCATATATAAGTAGGTTGATTAAGAACATGCTGCTACGTTTAATTGTTTAGCCTACTATAACATAGCTGATCAATTTAAATATTACATATATTAGCTTTTGATGTGTAGGTTTAGTCTAGGTAGCTAAAAATGATGGACAGTCTTTACGATTTTGACAGACGTGTGAAAAATGCAGCGTGAGCATGCTCATTGGCTTAGGTAGCCCAAACAGAGCTGGTAACTCAGTTTGTCAGGGCACTGGCATGAATTTATAAACAGTTACTTGCAAACCGCTGTTATTACCAAACCATTGTCAAGGGTTCTTTTTTACAAAATACATTTCAAAATAAATGTACACACCCAATGAGAAATCTTCCAAAAATCCTTGAACGACTTTAACATACTCCAAAGAAGTTTAAGATCAAATAATGATTCCACAATGAAAGTAATTGGGACTATCTGCTTGAGTAATGGATTACTCTCCTGTCATAGCTATGGTTTAATACATCTATTTTCAGTCACAAATAATAGCACAAAACTGTCCCAACAGGAAGAAGGTATCGGGGGATTATGAGGCCCTGGACGACCGACTGCGTACCCTTCCAGACCACCTGTCCTATGATGTCATGGTAAGGGTAATCATCTCTGATGAACACATAGCAAAATAAACACTCTACATTATGATTGTACACAAAGACACGCTAGAATTATTTTTTGGCCTTGCTTTTGAAAATGATCATTCTCTAGCTCTGTATTCTCAAGAAAGACCGGTGGCCTATGCCTTGCTAATTAGAGGTTTGTTCTTGTAGATGTTGATTTCTCCTAAACTTTGTTTTATTATCCACTATAACAGGTTCCCTTTGGGCCTCTGGCATTCATGCCGGGGAAACTGGTCCACACCAATGAGGTGACGGTGTTGCTTGGTGACAACTGGTTTGCCAAATGCTCTGCCAAGCAGGCTCAGAGAATCGTTGATCACAGGGTGAAATGTGAGTTTGTTTTGGAATAACGAGGGTCTAGCCTGCCACAATATGAATTAAATTATATCTACGATGCGACAAATGCGCAAAACATTTGCATTTATTAAGCAGAGGCTTTTATCCAAAGCAACTTCCATGTGAGGCTGAGAATAATCAAAGCATGCAATCAATCAAGTGTATTTTTATGATTGAGAGCTGTTCAGAGCTGTGCAAATTTTATTGCGCTCGGGCTCCATAAGTTCTGTTTTAATGTTATATTACTCAATACTGCCATTCCTTGACCAGCAGAGGGCACTGACATCTCAAAGCTAGAGGGGGGTTTGCATGTTTATTTATGGAAAAATTGGTTTGTGTGGACACTGAGAAGCTTACAGAATGCTTTGCTAACTCAAAACGCTATTTATTAAAACAGAACAAAAAATACAGTTTTTTAAACAGTGGCCTTTAAGGAGTCAGAAGGTACGATTCTCCGGCACATACTTTTTGTTTTATTTAACACACTGAATTGTTTTAGTAGACCAATCAATTGTGATTATGTTGATTTAATTATTATTCTATATTATATATTTATACGTATATGGCTTCTGCTGGTAGTTGCAGCCGAGCCCAGAGACGAAGGAAAAGGATGGGTTGCTTCTAAAACATGCAACATATTTCATAAACACGCTGCTGTACTGCACACAATGCTCCCCGTGGCGGCAAATCATTCCGGGCTTCAAAAGCTCATATAAAGTCAAATGAGCCTAAGTAAGGATTTTTTAATATGAACATTATTAGCGTGTTAAGCGAAGCATGAATGTGCTGCCCCGGGGGGGGGGGGGGGGGGGGGGGGGGGGGGGGGGGGGGGGGGGGGGGGGGGGGGGG
>JAOPJO010000154.1:13113612-13123650 GCA_027123675.1 Molva macrophthalma
CGGCCCCTACACGCCCCCCCCCCTCACCCCCTCTCCCTCCGAGAGAGAGCTTTGCTGCTTTGAAACTTCATCCTCCCCCCCCACCCCCCCCCCACACAATGCCTCCTTCTCTACAAACATTTGCTAATACCAACCGGCAGAAAACACAACTCTGGCGTCGTCACCCATATAAATGCTGCTGCTGCTGCTCAGGCCACATCTGGGGAGAGGGCCGCGATAAACAACGGCTCATCTCATTGAGTTGAACATTGAAAGTAAGGAAATAATCCACGTCTAGCACAAAGACATCTCCGCGCTCGAGGCGTACACATGGAAGTGGGTGTGGGGTGGGGTGGGGTGGGGCGAGGGTGTGGGTTGGCGTGGGGTGAGGGTGGGGGGGAACGGGGTAGACTTGTTTGAATAAATTGCATGCTGATTCACTCTTCAAAGTCATTCCCAGGGTGTGAATGAGCGCTAAGGTGATATCACCGCAGCAGCCTGTTGAAGACACACAGGCAAGCAGGGAGAGAGGCTAGCAGGGCCCCGTTCGGGTCTCTATCCTGCCCCCTGGGTTGGGGGGATGGGGGAGGAGGGGGGGACTAGAGCTCTGTTTAACAGGAGGAGACATTCAGGTCACTCCACTGCCCGAGAACGGCCTTCAGTTTCAATTTAAAAGCAGAAAGGGTTTCATGTGGGTGCCGCTGGGGAGGGTTGGAGAATAAAGATAAACGAAAACATTGTTCCTGGAATGTTTCATTGAATTCGCTTCAAAGAGAAAACAATGAGATTTCAATTAATATTTCAGAAGCCTTTTAAATAATAATAATCATCATAACTCATTATTATTATTATTGTCAGCACAGCTGCCATCATCATCATCATCATCATCATCATCATCATCATCATCATCATCATCAGAATCAACCTCTTCATCATCATCACCACCCTTACACACCTCCACCATCATAATCATATCACCACCGTCATCATCACCCCATCACCACCAGCAGCACCATCACCTCCACCACCACCATCACCTCCACCACCACCATCATTATTATCCCCACCATCATCATCACCCCCATCACCAACATCACCATAACCACCATCAACACCACCATCAACACCACCACCATCACCACCATTACCACCATCAGTACCACCAGCACCGCCATCACCTCCATCACCTCCACCATCAACACCACCATCACCATAAATACAACAAACAGTGCCCCCACCACCAGCACCCTCACCACCATCATCACCACCATCTCCACCACCATCAGCAGCACCACCATCACCATAACCACCACCAGCAACCGCAACACCAGCACCCCCACCACCATCATCACCACCTCCATCAGCACCACCACCACCATCATCACCACCACCATCAGTACCAACACCACCATCACCATAACCACCATCATCACCATCACCATCGGCCCCACCACCACCATCAACACCACCACCACCACCACCACCACCATCACCACAACCACCACCATCAGCACCACCACCATCATCACCACCCCCATCGGCACCACCACCACCACTACCACCACCACCACCCCTCCACCTCACCTGAGTTGGGCTGTTTGTTCTTGCCAGGCCTGGCAGACTCCTGGCCGTCCTCGGACTGGACCTCCAGGAGATAGGAGCTGCGCGCCTCGCGGTCGAACACAGCCTCGGTGTAGATGGTTCCCAGGGCGGGGTCCATGCGGAACAGCTCATGGTCCCCACTGCTGTCACTCAGCAGAGAGTATGTGATCTGAGGACAGAAGGGTGGAACAGGACGTTTTTTTATTAATTACCAGAATATTCATGTATTTATGTATGTATGTACAGTATGTATGTATGTATGTATGTATGTATGTATGTATGTCTGTATGTCTGTATGTATGTATGTATGTATGTTTGAATGTATGGATGTATGTACGTATGTATGTAGGTATTTATTTCTTTAAGATCAATAGGGATCAAGGGATATGTATACAGTTTTTCCAGCTGCAAGGGGTACAGTTTAGTAAGCCACTTAATCAACACAACGACGGCTGTGGAAAACACACAATGAGAGGTTGCCTCATCAACGCACACATGACACTGCACAGGATGCAGTAAGAGACATGCAGATGGTGGGTTCTAGCTAACTATTATATTTATATATTATATTTCCTTGACTGAGCGATGAACCAACACACACACACACACACACACACACACCTGGCCGTTGAGTCCCAGATCTTTGTCGTGAGAGGACACCTGGAGCACCGGGGTGCCTATCTGAGCTCCCTCCGTCACCGAGGCCTCGTAGACGGAGGAGGTGAAGAACGGCACGTTGTCGTTCACATCTGTGGGGGAGGCTTGATAATTACATCGCGAAAAACCGAATCAAACCGAATAACATGCACATGAATAATTCAATGAATGAATCAATACTTTAACTGAAACACATTGACTTATAAAACACAATGTATTTTAATTGAACTAGACAATGTAATCTTTTCACTAATCTCATAAGCGTCAACAAAAAAAAAGAAAAGAGAAAGTGAGGCTGAATGTGTATACGGTATAATTCTGTAAAAACATTTCACATTAAGCCGAAGAATAATCCGGGCTTAGCGCCCCACACGTCCTACCTGTCACGTTGACGTAAACAGTGGTGAACGCCGCGAGAGGCACAGCAGCCACGTTCTGAGCCCGGACCCGTAGAGAGAACAGGGGCGTGGTCTCGTAGTCCAGGGGTTCCGACACCAGGATGGAGGCGGAGCCATCTTCCCGGTTGGGAGAGAGGTAGAAGCGTACTGGCATGTTGGTTTCCGGCACCATCCCGTCCTCCAAGTTGTACGTCACCCTCGGGTCACCCAGCTGGGAGGTCGCCTTGATGGTCTTGAAGCGGAAAGAAGCCGAAGACATCACAGCTCGACGACTCGGCTCGCAAAGACATTATGGGGTGCAGTTGGGGTTGGGACTAAAATCTTCTTTCGAGTTGAACTAAGCAACCTCAACTTCACTTGGGGTGTGACAGTTATATATTTTCGTAATATCTTCATAATAATACATTTCCATGAACACATTTACTATGTAAATTAATACAACATGTGTTTGCATTAACAAACATTTTTGACGGTGAATATTTTATCGAGTCGAACGACACGTGCGTCTCAGTTACCACTTTCCCTCTTCAAACAACTGTTTCGGCATCCCAAAGATAAGTTTGCTTCATGTTTTAAACCTCCCCGGAAAGACCTCAGCGCAAGGGCAGCCCGATGTGATGCATCGGCAGTGGGAGCGCTTTGCATGCAAGATCAGATTTTGAGGAAATTAATTTGGATGATTGATCATGTGAGAATCGGCGTGCAGTATCGTGGCTAGAGAGCCAACGTATTGTATGCGTCCCGGAGAGACCTCTTACATCTAAATAAGGCCTCTAAATAGGAACGAGGGAGGAAAATGATTTTTCTGGTCAGATTGACAGCAATACATTTTTCACATCAAAGAGAGACATTTTGAATGGATTTAATTACCCTGAGGTCAGAAACCTGCTATCATGTACAATATAATGTTGGCTTCACTTGGGGCAGCATGGCAGGAAAACGTTTTAAAAAATAAGTCAGCGCATTCTCCAAGATTTAAAAGCTGTGGCACACTGAGAATATCCAGTGACTGCAAAACAGTGTGGTTAATACCCAAAAGGGTATACGCTCAGCATTTCAACTGAGTGAATAAGAAGCGTGTGGAGTAGAATTGTCCTAATTAGTCCAACAATATGGTAATGTTTCTAAAGTCAAGTATTGACCAGTACACACACACACACACACAAATGCACACACACCCCTGTACCACTATAGGCATGTCCAAGGTAATATATATCAGATATCGACCAATATACAGAGCTGCATGGCTCAAAACTATGCCTCATTGTAGACGTGTCGTTGCAATCTACATAAAATACAGCGTTTAAGCTTTTATAACGCCGCATTTTATGCTGTTGTATTTAAATACGCCTTAAAATGTGCGGTTTTAGTGGTTCAAAACAACATCTTTTAAGCCGCTTTTCCTCAACTCGACAATGGTGTAAAAGATGGCATTTGGACGGCGCTCGGAAGGCTTTTGAAGGCACTATTTCCATTTCCATTTCCATTTCCATTTCCATTTCCATTTAGGGCATTTAGCAGACGCTTTTATCCAAAGCTACTTACAATTACAAAAAGTACATTTGTCAGATGAAAGAGAAACAACAATATATCGCTGTCAGTACAGTAAGGATGTCCATAGAACAAGTGGCAAGCACTTACAATTGCTAGGTTAACCCATTCCCCCTTATACAACAAAGATAGCTAGGATAAGATGCTACATGATGCTAAGTACTATTTTTAAGTGCCAGGACGTAAAAACATACAATAAGTGCGTGAGGGGGGTGTTTTTAAGAGTAAGGGAGGAGGAGGGGTGGTGGGGGGTAAGGAGGGAAGCTATGCAGAGTCCAGGTAAACAAGTGAGTCTTGAGTCTCTTGCGGAAGCTGGTGAGCGACTCTGCAGTCCTGACATCAGCAGGGAGCTCGTTCCACCATTGTGGTGCCTAAACAAGAGGTGTGATTCTGTTGTGTGACATTTGCTTGTAAATTTACTTGCTTGCAAGTGTGAACCTTCTTCACACAATTCATTTTAAGCAAAGTCAGACCACACCAGTCCATAAATTATCTTTCTATCGTTCGCGCTGTTCATTCAGCTCTCAACACTATGTGGAGGCTATATCTGTTCTTATCCATGTGCAATTCAATCGTGCACTGTAGGCTCAACATTATTTTCACTTAGATCAGCGAGTCTGTTTAGTTTTCAGAAAGTAGTGTTTGGATCCACATTTCCACCTTTTACAACTGTGTTCAATGTGAATTTAATGTCTTATTGTAGACCTACATTCTTGATCTTCAGTGTGGCTCTTTTACCAATATGTAATATAAATGTACCTAATAATACCTAACATTACCTAATAATACCTAATTACCTAATAATAATAATTATTGTCTCATCACACGCTATGCAAGCAGGACCTTGGGATGATGCTTGCAATTGCTATTCAAATAACCTATTCAGTCCAATCGTAAAAGCTTCTTCTCGAATGAGCCACCTCCGCGAGCGAGTCTTCAATGGGAAAGAGCACTGTAATATTTTTTGACCTCTCATAATATTGGTTTAATCTGCATTTCATTCATATTAGACTACTACCGGAGAGAATGTGGATTTTCGATTGAAAGTATTTGGATGACACCTAGTCGACACACGTAATGTACAGGCAGTCATGTAGTAGCCTAGTACAGCCTCTCCCCAAACGTAGGGTCGCGACCCAAAATGGGTCGCCGACCCGCTTTTATTGGGTCGCCGATTGGCTGAGTAAATGCTCTGTGAATTCATTTTCCTAATTAAAATAGAAGAGCGTTCTTTTTTTTGCTACGCTGTCTATTCAGGCCAGATGCCGAGTGTGGCCCCTGAGCACAACCCGTGTTGAAGTGTGGAGTGTGGACGTCAGACCTGGGTTCCGACCTGGCGCATCGGATCACAAAATTCGGCATTGAAACGGCCGAGGCCTCCTGGTGTGTAAGCGAAGGCCTCCCGGTGTTTACTACACTTCCATGACGCTTTTCAAAAAAGAAGCCACATTGTGGTCTGTATTAGTCACCGTTCACAGATGCTCAGTCCTCATAATATTAAAAAATGATAATGAATGAAAATGATTCCATATTTATAATATGTACCCTTTATTTAACTATATGAATTGGTGTATTAATGAACTAAAGATACAATAAGTGCTGTTTATTGATTTAGTAATGACTTTCCTTTAATAATAACTACATTTAACCACATAAACCTCAATCATTCATTCATTTAAAAGTGTTATATAAAATGTTATATTACACTCTTATTGTTATTATAAGAGTGATTATTGGTGGGATTTTGTTTCTGTTCTGTATACTTAATATACTTGACCGCACTCCCCACTCCAGCTGACCTAGTGAGTGTATTGCTTACTTCTCAGTTTACAAGTTCATAGTGCAAGTTCGTAATGAAGTGGTGAGAAACGTAACATTACACTCAGCACATTACTGTGATGTACATTTTAAGGAAATAAAACATTTCATATACATTTTAAATGGTTTGTTATGTTCTTTATCAGTAGTTTATAAATTAATGATGAATTATACATTTTTTTGTTGAATGTCTGTTAATTTGGGTCCCGGGGAGACACCAAATTTCTCTTTTGGGTCTGGAGGTGAAAAGGTTTTGAACCCCTGGCCTAGTAGAACGAGGCCGCATTCATGTGAACCTATTGTTTTTTAACAATCATCCGTATTGATAAGGTAAATTAATATTGCCTATTGGTAAAACCACACTGAACATTGAGAAGAATAGATGCAGGCCTACATAACAGACATTCAATTCACATTGTACACAGTCGTAGTAGGCGGAAATATGGATCCATACGCTACTCTCTGAGAACTAAACGGAGGAAAAACTGTATGTAAATGAAAGTAATGGTCATTCTACAGTTTATAACTGAATTGAACATGGAGTAAACAACCGATATAGCCTAGGTCCACATAGTGTAGTGAAGTGAATGTCCAGTGCAAACAAGAGAAAGATCATAAATGGAGTGGTGTGGTCTGACTTTGGTTATCGTTGATTGGGTGACGAAGGTTCATAATTGCTGGCTGTGCGAATCAAGAGGTGGAGCTCATTTGACTGTTATGAAAATGCGCTATTGAACGTGCTATTTAACGTGTTAAAAAGGCGTTAAAAAGGGCATCTTTGACACCGTAGTAGAGTTGAGGAAGTGGTGTAAGAGACGCCAAATTTAGTGGTAAACCGGCACATTTTACAGAGTCATTAAATACCATGGCATAAAATGCAGCATTATAAAAGTTTAAAACGCCCCATTTTACGTCGATTTTATTGAATCCACGTCTACAATAAAAGGTAGTTTTGTGACTCAGACGGCGTCCCGTACCACTATGGGCGTGTCCCTGGCGGTGTTCTCGGGGACGACCACGCTGTAGCTGTCGCTCTCCCAGCGAGGCGGCTGGTTCTTGACGTTGGTGATGGTGACGGCCAGCTCCACCGTCGTGCTGCGGTTCCCCCCGTCCGTCGCCACCACCTCCCTGGTGATGTAGGTCCTCTGCGGTTCACAACAACAATTAGCAGGTCATCAGAGTTCGAAAAAAAAAAACTCAACACATACAACAACAACAACAACAACAACAACAACAACAACAACAAACCAGCAACGGCCGAGGGGTGGTGGGGGCGGTGGGGGAAGGTTTATTAAGCTATGCCTCACTCGGGCAGATGGTGGGCTGGCGAGTCAGCTGCGCTCATGTTAATTGCACAATAATTGAACCATGGGGAAGGTTGACAGGGGGTACGTTTGACTGAGAAAACGTACAGCGAGGTGAAAATTAAAGGGAGGGAATAAAGCGGCATCCTTTTATAAGGGAGGTTTATTACTCGAAGTAGTAAAATAGCCGAGGTTTATCTGTGCCAAGCAAGTGTGTCGGGATCACCCAGGGACCGAGGTGTTTTGGGATTAGACTATATGAATGAGCATATTATGAACTGTGGGAGAGAAAATATTGAAATGGACATTGTGCCACTCACATGTCCCATTCTCCATGCTATAACTGCATAAGTCTGTTAATTAGAATCTTGGGTCAGCAACTCTATTGTTAAGGATTACCAGCTCAACTACTTAATAAAAGCATTCCCATTATATATATAATGCAATATGGAGCCTAGCAACTTTTCAAAATATGAATTAATTCACTAGTCCTTTAGTACCTGTAATAGTTACCAGGTCACTGTTTTATAGAAACAGAAACTCTGAATCTCCTAAATCTTTAATCGAGGCGCACACCAGAGATCAAATCTGGACCGTTACAAGACCAGGGTGCCCTTTGCGAATTTAGCACTGTGAACTCCTAAAAATGTACACTTAAATATAACCTGGCTGCAGAATTGTATTTCACATCAGAATCCAATTAAATTCTGCGATTCAA
The DNA here is from genome assembly GCA_027123675.1 of Molva macrophthalma. Lineage (NCBI taxonomy): Eukaryota > Metazoa > Chordata > Actinopteri > Gadiformes > Lotidae > Molva > Molva macrophthalma. Next base: position 13,121,640 of record JAOPJO010000154.1, read on the forward strand.
CATGGAATGTGTTATTTTAATAATGTTAGTAATGTGGAAAGAGTGGTACAGGCTTTTTGTTTATAACACAATAACTATGAATGTTATGATCTGTTAAACAGAAACAAAACTATCTCAAAGGCGTAGCTAAAAAGAATAAACATTTAAAGAAGTGCTTTCAAATCGAGCTGGGTCCCGAAGGTTGAATAACATATTCAATTGACTCTCTAAATCTTTGTGAAAATTGTAATTGCTTTATTCATCTAAGGTTTTTGCACATCACATTCCCAGACCATGTTGACTGACATCTCCACAGCTATGGAATTCAGGAAAGGACTCGAGGCATTTACAATTTACAAACAACAGCTATGGTAATACAATAATTGTACAGTGCACACTGCTCATCCAACTAAGTGATCAACTATTTGCTTGTCTAAAAGTAAAATAGACAAAAAAAACAAAAAACAAAATAACCACAGATGATCACAAATATGCTGGAGCATACCTAATCGGTCTCATGAGACTAAATAAGTTCCATCCAAATGGCAAATCGAGCCTAAGTTGAGGCTGGCTTGGTCAATGAATATAGTTACATAACATAATACAATATACACACGTAAAAGATGCACCACATGGTTATCACTGGACTACCGACTGACCTGTGATATTGGCTGGTTCACGTAGACCCACCCTGTGAGCGGCTGGACCCTCAGGTACTCAGGCTCTTCCAGGGACATGGAGTAGCTGATCGCAGCGTTGGTGCCAAAGTCGTCATCGTGGGCCGCCACGCGCAGGAAGCTGGTGCCGATCATGGTGTCTTCCCGCAGGAAATCTACAAGCGACACATAGACGATATATAGAGAAATACGACGCACATTCCTCGTGATATTGTGGTCGCCGGACACACACAAGTCAACCAAATTCCCTATTATTGTCATCTCCCTCGGTTATAGTGTGAATTAGCCCCTTAAAACATTACTATGTAACATTACTATGAAGTATATTCATTTGGAGGAATTGACTATAAGGGGGATATTAGCAGGGTATTAATAATACCTACACTCATAGCGCAAATTCTCAAACTTGGGGCTATTGTCGTTGAGGTCCAGTATTTGGATGCTGAGCTGGCAGATGCCAATGAGTGGTTCCTCTGCCCAATCGGTGGCCGTGAGGGTGATGGAGTACTCCCTCTGCCGCTCCCTGTCAAACCGCCTGGCCGTCACGATCACTCCTGGGGAGAGCAGTGGGATCATGAGCCACCTTATGTACCATTACATTACCTAATGTCCATCCTGACATCATTACCCCCATCCGTCTATCTATGGATGCATTCAGCCATCCGTCCATTCATTATGATATCCATCCATCCCATACCCCATTCATCTATCATCCCATCTATTGATGTATTCAACCATCAATCAATTAATTTTCCGTATCTGTCCATCCATCCATCCATCTATCCATTACATCATACATTTATTTAATCCCATCTGTTTATGTACACAACCATGCATCCATTCATTATGTTATCCATCCATCCATCCTTCCAATACCTTGTCCATCAACCCATCCGTCTAACCCTCTAAGATGTAACCCGTCGCGTATGTGCAGTAATAGTACTACACATATTACTACATGACATTTCAATAATGAAACAATCATCAAGTCATTATCTATTCCACACCAAGCCATTGCCCCACACGTTCTCTAAACATTACCCCCCTCCCCGTCTCCGATTGGAACCAATTACCCCTGGAATGTTTAACATTCAGTCATTCTACAGCCAACGCCATTATAATGTATTCCCAAGGCGGAAGGCAGTGACCGTCGGTGACAGCCCCGGCGTACCTGTGTCTGGGTGGACTCTGAAGGCAGGCATCGCGCTGTCTCGGTGCATTAGCCCATATTTTACTTTCCCGTTCGCTCCCTCGTCCGCGTCGGTGGCCTGAACTTGCAGCACGAACGTCCCCGCCGGCTGGTTCTCCAGCACCGAGGCTCGCTCGCGGTACTGCTGACACTGGGGGGGAGAGAC
>JAOPJO010000154.1:13230551-13240613 GCA_027123675.1 Molva macrophthalma
GAGGAGAGAGAGGAGAGAGGAGAGAGAGGAGAGAGAGGAGAGAGAGGAGAGAGAGAGGAGAGGGGAGAGAGGAGAGAGAGGAGAGAGAGGAGAGAGAGGAGAGAGAGAGGAGACTCCCTTCTCAGCAGCCTCAATTGCATTCTGGGCAATGTAGTTTCTGAGCACCACACGCGGGTTGGTGCTGTTCATCACCCTCAATCTGCCATCAAGGGCTTCCTGGACATTACTTTGGCCCTCCAACTCCCGGGCCAGACGTTTCCTGTGTTGATGATAGCCCACTGAGGTTGATCGAGAAGGCTCCTCTGTGACTACAGCCACAGAACAGCAGAAACTGACAACTCATGCTGACAGCGGAGTAACCAGCCCCTAGTCTACCCCTCCTTATCAACATTGTGTCCTTTGTTTCCTATCCTGACGACAAAGACTGTTTGTTTTGGCCCTTGTCCTTATCTCTTCTCCCTCTTTCCCTGGTTTAAAGCACCACTTTAGTCAAATACCTCTCTACAAAACACATCTTCTGCCAAGTATATGATTGATTCCGAATAACTACTGTTAAATCGGCTTTTAGGCCCAAAAAAATACATACATAACCCACCAACACCACTGTGACACTTAATGGTCGTATTCCCTTTACCTGTAGCTGGTGATCCAGTCAGTCCATTCCTTGGCATGCTTGGCCCTCAGCTCGTCCTTGTTGGTCTCCTTCAGCTCCTGCAGCTTGTTGAGCTTCTCCAGCTGTCGGCCAATCGTCTTCCGGTCTGAGATCATCTGAAACAGCGCTGGGTTGCTCTGGGCCATGGACAGCAGCATCGCCAGCTCTCTGACAAACACAGTGGTAATATATTAGAGGTGATGATTGCCAGGTCAACAGCAATGCGCAAATATTCTCTACCAGCATAAGACGTTACACAGATGCTAGCAATGCAATGGTTATGTTTTCCCTCATCCACGCACTTTTACTTTGCTGACTTTATTATTTATATCTGTTTTTATAAGTAAAATAACCGAAATAATCGTCTTATTTTACCTAATGTTAAAAACCGGATCATTGAGTCATAAGGTAGTAGTATAGAAAAAAAGCTTGATATATTATCTTGTTTAAGGGGACTAATGGGGGCAATTCATTTTTTTTAATTGGTCCAGTACTGAGTGAGAATGCTGCAGAAAACAAGAAATCTGCGAAAACAAGCTGTAATGTCATCCTTTTGGGGCTATAGCATCCCATTATTGTCGTTCTCTAAAAGTGCTTGTTTTGCCACTGACTCTGATTATATTGTAACATTATGGAAAGGATCCCTACACAGAAATACAACTTTTTTTCTTTACCCTTTGCTTGATCCAGTCTTTTTGTCTAACCAAGTCTCGCCCAACGAGAAGTCTCGTGAGAGTAGAGTTGAAAATGGTCGAAACAGTGAGTGAGAGCTGGCACAATAACAAAACAGACCGGATCAATCGAAGGGTAGAAAAAATATTCTTTCTCTGTAGGGATCCTTTCCATACTTTTTGAATTTAATCTGATCCTGTCAGTAGCAGAAACAAGCACTTTTAAAACACTTACTTTGATGGGGCTCTGTTGCCTCAAAAGGATTACATTACATTGCCTGTTCCGCGGATTAAAGGCTGCAGCGTTCTTGCTCAGTACTGGACCAATTTCAAGAGCTGTGGTCCGTATAAGTCTCATAGACCCAAATGAAAAGGAAATCCAGGTCCAGGTTGAAAAATCCCTAAATTCTCCTTGAAAGCGCTGATTGTTAACTAGGATTATGCTATAATATAATCCTACTGGCTCACCGTGGATCCATGCTTGGCTTGTTGGCTAGCCTGAGCTCCTCCAGGGAGGTGCACTGCTCCAGCAACAGGTCTGTGGCCTCTTTGACCACACCCTCCTCCCCCTCGCTGGGGCAGGGGATCTGACACAGGCAGCGGAATGTGTTGGTGAAGTCAGCACCTGTATGGAGGGGGCAGAAGCATTTGTTTAGAAGAGTCATGATTGCATTAAGTTTACTCTTGGTAAAGTCTAACTAATTCTAAAGGGGCAGGATACTTTAGGAGGGGCAGGGTATTCTATGTTATGCCCAGCCTGACCTGTGTTATGCCCAGCCTGACCTGTGTTATGCCCAATCGTACCTGTGTTATGCCCAATCGTACCCGTGTTACGCATTGTCTGACCCGTGTTATGCATGGTCTGACCTGTGTAATGCATGGTCTGACCTGTGTAATGCCCAGCCTGACCTGTGTTATGCCCAATCGTACCCATGTTACGCATTGTCTGACCTGTGTTACGCATGGTCTGACCTGTGCTATGCATGGTCTGACCTGTGCTATGGATGGTCTGACCTGTGCTACGCATGGTCTGACCTGTGCTATGCATGGTCTGACCTGTGCTATGCATGGTCTGACCTGTGTTCTGCATGGTCTGCAGGAGTGTAGTGATCAGCATCTCGTCCTCTGGCTCCTCCTTCCTCAGCAGGCCAAGCTTCTTCCTCATGGTACCCAGGTAGAAGCCGTTGTACAGGTCCATGTATTCCTCCAAGACGGCCTTGGCGCGGCCCGGGGGCAGCTCCGGGGCCAACGCCTCAGCCAGCTTCCCCAGGTTCCACCTGCATATCGCAGGCTGGGCCTGGTACGAATAGCGGCCAGAGTTGTCCGAGGCATTGCAGATGAAATCCGGATCGAACCTTGGAAAGAAGAGGAAGATTGACCTTTCGTGACAATAATTAAGAATTAGATCAAGATGATCAGGGATTCCACTTCTTAATTACTGCAAATAATTGTGTCTCTGTGCTCACATATTTATATACATAACTGTTGTATAACCATATACTATACAAGATGCTAGTGACTTGAGTTATTAAGAACCAAGTAATTAACTATGTCACCTGAAATATAACCATCTGCAGCTCTTTGGAATACAATGTACACAAAGCAACTATACATAACACTTAATTGTACAGAATTAACAAGTTATACTGTACTTTTGACAATCACACACTTTGACTAATGACTAATGAGACGAGGTCATTACATGCATGAGACCAGTCCCTTAGTAGAGGATAACACAGGCAGCTATTCCACTATTCTGACTGTGTGATGGCTGTAGCAATAGGACATTAAATATCAGACCTGTCCATGAAGCCGTATGGACCGTAGTCCAGCGTCAGTCCCAGGATGCTCATGTTGTCCGTGTTCAGCACCCCGTGGCAGAACCCGATGCACTGCCACTGGCTCACGAGACGGGCTGTACGCCGAGTCACCTGCAACCGGTGGGCCGGTGTGTTAAAGGTAGAGCCTGACCGATATATCGGATATCGGATGTTCGGTTTTATCGGCCAATATTGACCTGTCACAGATCAGTATCGGCGTATATGTTTTCCGATATGCGGCCATATGTAAGAAATGGTGTCATCACGTAGTTTGTCCAGCAGAGCATGTCCCCGGCTGCATTGTTTACAATACTCTCAGCACTGTCCTTAGCCCGTGTAGCATGTGCGTATTCCGAGTCAAGCATACTCGTAGTCAAGCGGTGTCTTCACAGTAAGTTGCTAACTAGTTTGTGAAATACATACTGGAAAGTTAATAAACAATTACCACCTAATTTTCCCTTTCACATATGTTAACGTCCCTGACAACAGCCATGTCACTTATGCTTGCTATGTTATCCAGCTATAGTTTATCAGTAGGTACAGTCAGTATTAACATAGCAGATTGAAAGTTAAGCATCAGAGCATTTTTCTGCAGCAGACAATGGTGCAGTGGTTGATTTAGTCTGTTGAGTGTTGTTTTCACGTTACGTTGTTATCAAGTTGGTGTGACGCAATGCTGCATAGTAAAATAAACAACGTCTCCATCTTTTACTCTCCGCAACTATGAGCTCATCATAATAGTTGTTATTTTCTTGACTCGGCAGCAGCGCAACACGAGTTACTGTTTTTGACTAATAGCCCAATTGGTGAGTGACCCATCATACACACATTATATACTATGTAAAAGCAGGGATGTACCTCCCTGAGTATTGGGGCTTGATAATAGAAAGGAGTGACTAAGCACATGTACTCATGGGGTCCAGCAGGGAATGACTCAGCAATAATGCAGTGGATTATCATGAAGAGGATCAGATCACCGTATGAGTCATCCTAAATTCTCAACTTAATTAATTTTAGAACCAAGTTATTCGTTTTATTTATTTATTTTATTTGTTATTTAACAACCAAGTTATTTTTTTTGTGCTACATGTTGAATGACTGGGTGGATGGGGTGTATTGTGAAAGGTTTTAAATAGTGCATCCAGTGATGAGCATACCTCTCTGAAGAAGGCCACGTTTCTCTCGACCCGATCACTGTGGTTCTGCTGGATCTCAGGATAGAACGTCTCAATGACATAATCCAGCATCTGCCCTCTGATCTCATCGTGTCCGTAGCTGGGACCCTGGCGCCCAGTGTTCTCATCTGCCTGCTTGAATATCTCAAAGGACCCGAACCTGCTCACCCAATACCCACACACAAACGATGTATAAATACTTGGAGAATAGGGCAGGTTTAACATCAGTCCTTGTGTCGTGTCCTGCATAACTCCCTGCTCAAGACACAAATACATGTACATGGTTGACGTTTACGCAATGTGACAATGCAAATTACGTTAATTCGAATACAGCCACAACACTTGGAAAAGCAGTGGTTTGATTGTTTACCGAACCTTAGGAAGGTGGGCGCAATACGGAGAACCACAGAGCATCTCTCGTGAAGCGCGTTCCCATCGTAGTTTATGTCTCGAATGACCTTGCTGTCAGAGGTCACCACAGAACCTGCTCTGGTAGTAGGGATACCCAAGGCGAAGATGGCCTCGCTGCATAGGAACTCCCGTATACTGGAGCGGAGCACCTTACGACCATCAGCTTGTCTAAAGGGGTTTCGTCAAAAAAAAAAAAAAGAGTAGAAATGTTAGTTTACATTAGGCATAGGGCAGTGTGTATGAAATCTGAATTAAAAAAAGAAAACCTTCAAACCTGGAATAAGGAGTCTTCCCAGCGCCCTTCACCTGGATCTCCCACCGGCCACTTGGATTTTCATGACGCAGTTCGGCACTCTGATCGGTGGGAGCTTTCACCTCGCCTAAGTAACAAGCTGCCCCATCGCCCAGCTGTCCAGCAAACTGCCCAAACTGGTGTCCACAGTAGCAGTGGGCAGCGGGCTCAGATCCGGGCATCACTTTGGACCCACTAAGATATTCTGGGCCAAGGGGGTCACTCATGACCTCTGCCCCATTGAGCCCGAGCAACGATAGGGCCTTATTTGAGACAGCTACGAATCTAGGTTTGGTCACAGGTTGTGGCTTCACTGTCGAAAAACACGCTCCCTTTACTATTCGCACGCCTGGTTCTTCTGATGAATCCAGTGGAAGTCTTCTGAGTACGGCATTGTCAAACTCAAGATGATCCAGTGGAGAACGGCTCATCGATACACCCATACTCTCCATGGCGATCAGTCTGGCAACAACCACAGGGCGGAGAATATTTGATTGAAGCAAACGAGGTCCTAAAAAAGCCATCCACTCATGGCCATTCGATTGGTTGGAATAGTTATTTTCAACAGCAAGCAAAGACTTTCATCATGCAACAACTAGCGGGTGTGTGAAAGATCCGATCGTGCTACATTATTATCTGTCGTACTAGGAACCAACGTCAGAGCGGAACCATTACCACTGACGCAGGCAGTATGGGAGTGTCTTTTGATGACAGCCTGGGCTCAGAGTAATACAAATCGAAGGGTTTTAAACTTGTAGCGTCGGAAGTATCACATTACGTCGACATAATATTAATCATCAGTTTATTTTACTCATTATTATGGTCCAATGCAGAAAATTGTGATTAGAATTGTATTTTATAATAGACCAGGCTTTGAGGAGACAATGTTAATACAAGAAATACTTTCTCACGTTTTTTTCCTTCAATCAAAATATGTGAGTGGGAACGTCATAGTTGACTTTGCATCATGCTGCTAAGGATATGTTAAATTGACAGTGAATAAAAAAGTACACTTCTGCTGCTTAATCAGGTTTATCCAAGGCTGGTGTACTCAAGGAGAAATACATTGGTGTTATTACCTGACAAACAGAAATAAACAATGTTGGGTACAATACCCCATGCTACAATCACTGCTGGTGCTACCCAGTCAAGAGAGTCCACCCCAATAATAAAAGCCCCGGGAATGCCCGGTTTATCTTTGACATAACACTAGGACATCTTCTGTACTTTTTACCTGGGAATTGCCGGTCAAATTACCAGATGATGTGGTTCTCAACATTACATGGTTTCCCTAACATGCCATTGTTACTATTGCCATCTGAACCGTACAGACACACATTCATCCCTCCAGCAGCTAAAGTTGTGCACAGGGTCACGAGACCAAAATAAGTAAAAGGTAAAACGTTTGCCATTACCATTGAGACATCCCAATAGGGAATAGGTTTTGTACAGTACACATTTGGCTTTACAAGTTGTAGCCCACGCTAATGTTGAGAGCCACATGTCAACAATGGAGGTAAAGTGCAGACCAAAGGCAGCAGCAGAGAACAGATGTAAGGCTTTTACCTCCCAACAGCCATATTACTCCTGTAGTCCTTTTCAATACTGACGCTACAACAACCCCACAATGGTTTACTTTCAACAGAACTTAAGCAGTCAAAATATGATGGGTCCCGATTCTGAATCTTTTTAAACCTAACTTTTCTGCCATGAAGCATGTCATCTTAAAAATAATAATTTGGGAAGCTCTACAGATGTTCATATTGGTATCATATATGTAGCTACTCTCAAAGTTACATGTTGCTATTTTCTAGTGGGCTTTCTCTTCAAGGTGTATCTTAGGTTGGTTCAAAGCCTACTTTATAAGTGTTCTCCTCATCCAAGGTGAAATCAAATACAAAAATGCAAAGTTAACACATTGTCCTGAGGCACAGTGAAGCTAGTTACATCAGGTTATAGCTGAAATGTATGCTTCGAAAATGCAGTTGGTGAGGTACCATTGCCATTCAACTAAGTATAAACATATGTGTAGGCCAACATCATTTGTATATTTAAAAAGAAGCAAAAAATAAACAAATAAAAAGTTTATAGTTGTATCAATGTTCTTTGCTTGATTTGGTAAAGTTCTATGTAAAACGCATAACCCATTCATTTTTGCCTTTTACAGAGTTTCTCAAGATGACACTCAAAACGAGCCCTTTAGATCTGCGATATGAGGCACTTGTTGTGGCATATTGTTGCGGGCATGACAATGCATTTTAGGAAATAAATGTAATTATATAAATTCCAAAAAGCACTTTGGAATATGCTTGGACAATTGGGGAAAACATATTTGTAAATCAATTCCAGTTGAAGTGTATAATGCATGTTCAAGCAATTGGCCTGATACCAGGAGAAACTCCATATATAAAAAGTGTTAAAAAAAAAATGGCTTGAGGATATTTTCTCCGGAACACTGGTATGCATATAATTGCTGTATTCTATTACTAATGCATATTATAGGTTATTTACATATATAATGTACTCTTTACAGCCAACATATTTACCGGCTGTACATAAATATCTCTAACACTCGATTATAAAGTGCTGGGAGTTAAAAGGGCCAATTAGGAAAAAGAAAACATTTAGTGCCCAGATCCAGAAAAGTACAAGGAAGTGATTGTATTAGAAACGCATGTCAATGGTAACAGGGCTCAAGACTGACTGCCTGAAACCGAAACCTCATCAAGACAAAGAATGGTGCTTTGAAAGAAACCGCTGAACAGTGAGTTCATGAAGTACCACAACATCTATTCCTAGCCAATCGAAGGAATGCGGCGGGAGATTAAATGGCATGTAGAAAATGTACCGTGCTCAAAGTACAAGAAAAAGAAAAGTACAGTGGTTTCTTTGGCAGTATGGCCCTGCTGTGCCAACCGGGGACATACATTAAAAACAAAAGTATGTGCTGGTTCCCGGAGCTGTCGATCACTTCCTTGGCTTCAAGAGACTGCCGGTTCATCGTGTCTTTCAGCCTCTCTTTTTAATGTTAAGGCCATTGGTGGCAGATGCATTGCTTTCATATTATCAGGGCGGTGACGCATGTTCAGAAGAGGGACAGAAGGTTGGGTGGAAGGAAGGGGGAGGGAGGAGGGGGGGGTTGTCAAGCGGGAGGCGGTGGCCTAATGGTCTCCAGTAAAGACTTGACGGAAGGTAGAGACAGCAGAGCCCTGCCTATACTCCCCCCTGCTCTGTAGCAGGCGTATCCCACCACTCCTATCATGGCACCCTTCAGGACTGTGCACATCACCCGGCTCAAACGGGAGGGCGGCGCGACGCTGATGAAGAAAACACATGAAATGTAAAATGATGACTGGAGTCGGGCAGCTTTTAGATAACATGTTCATCATTACGTCTGATTATTTGTATTTGTTATTTTTTGTTTCCGAAAACCGACCTCATGATTTCTTGAATGTTGAGCTGCTTCTCCCAGTTTTTCTCAATGCCAGGAACGTGACCCATGCCTACCACTCCGACCACCACAGCAGGCACTTCTACAAAGACAGACACGCATAATGAATAATACAAAATATTAATAATAATAATAATAATAATAATAATAATAATAATAATAATAGTAGGAACATATAAAATTACTGATTCACGATTCTCTGTCAATAAAAGTCCATATTTTAGGGTATACACAATTATTTAGGCTGCCCATCATGACATGCACAACTGAATTCCTTTTATCAACTTGAAGAGATAAAAGGTCTCTTCTACAGCTGAGGAAGGCTAGACTGGGAGCAAAGTGGATGAAGGGGATACACACTCTCGGCATTAGGGGGAGCCTCCACACAGCGAGCAGCCTGGCGGAGGGTGTGAGTGAGGTAGATGTCCCTCTCCGCGACGATGGTCTGGTGGAGGGCAGGGAACTCCCCGATCATCTCCAACATGGTCTGCTCCAGCAGGTCCTTCTGCTTGCACTTCTCCACGTCTTCTTTACTGACAACCATCATTTCAACAGACAAGGGGTAAGACTGGAGACCAAACTACCTTCACTGCGCTTTGGGTAATTTTTAGGTGGGGTGAAGGTTTTAAATGCCGTGACCCCGATGGGAATCCTTTGTTTGTGTGGCGGTTGCATATTGTCGGGGTGCAATTTATTGACATAAGGACATATTGACAGGTCTATGCATTACAGTATTTGAGGAGGAAATAAGATTTGGCTATGGAACCGGTGAAATGTTTCCCAGTTAGCATTATTCATGATAATATTATTTTTAGTATTTGGCTACCTGAAACATTTGTAGTCAATAGGGGACCAATGAACAGAATATGTAAATACACGCCCGGATTTGGACTCATTCAAAACCTCCTACAAGTTGTATTAAACATAACCAGTTGTAATCATCGGGGTATTGCAGTAAATCTGCAATATATTTCAGCGATTCTTTTGTATAGTCACAGTGACAAGGCTTTAAAATCCATTAGATGACACATACATACAGTGCAGTGACTAAGCATAGTAGTTACCTAATGGGGTCTGACAGGAAGCAAAGTCCCCAGGCTAGGCGGGCCTTCTGCCACATGCTGAGAGCTGCAATGGCCCTCTTGAATGTCACAGGGATGGGCCTGTCCCCCAAGTGGAACTTACAGAAGGGCACTCGTCCAGCCTGCAAGAAAGAACATTCAGGTAACGGTTCACTTGAAGAACTTGGCATAGCAATTATTGATTAACCTTAATCCTTAAATACAATCAAAGCAAATCCAACAAGACAATGATACATGATTTTCCCCATTAAATATCAAATTAATCCAACTGCTTGTGCATATCATACTAAAACACTTGAGTGAGTGAGTGAATGAGACCTCTTTGAAGGCCTCCCTGAACTCTCCGCCAGGAGCCATGCCAAGTTGCTCTGTGATGTGAGCGGAGACTTTGAGCAGGAGAATCTGCATCAGGCCAGACATCAGCCCATTCTGACACAGACACACACACACACACACACACACACACACACACACACACACACACACACACACACACACACACACACAC
>JAOPJO010000154.1:13292781-13305055 GCA_027123675.1 Molva macrophthalma
TGGTGGTGGTGGTGATGGTGGTGGTGGTGATGGTGGTGGTGGTGATGCTGGTCATGGTGGTGAGGGCTGTGGTGGTGGTGGTGGTGGTGGTGATGGTGGTGGTGGTGATGGTGGTGGTGGTGATGCTGGTCATGGTGGTGAGGGCTGTGGTGGTGATGGTAGTGGTAGAGTTGGTGGTGGAGCCAGGCATGTTTATGTAATGTGAGTGACAGTTGTTTTTCACACATAAGAAAGAGAAGGGAAATTAACATCTTCCCACTGATATTATAATGGCTTCGCAAGGCTACAGCTTAGAATCCTGGAGAAAAACAAATGTTTTTCTTTCCTTTTAGAGTATCAATTCTTTGTTCCTCTTTGCCGCACTGTTCCAAGAGAAGGAGAAAAAAACATTTGCTTGCCATTAGGTTGCATTAGGTTGTTAATTGTTTAACTCAACTAGTGTGATTTATCATCCAGGCTTCACTGTTGAGCATTGCATCGGAGCCAGGGGCAGTCAGTCATCTCCCCCCCAGGAGATGACCCTCGCTGCCTCCGTGAGCAAATATCCCTGTCATGTGAGGATAATGTGGATAAAGTTGCTGCCATTTCAGAGTGTTTCCAAATCCCCGGCCACATCTTGGATCCATCGTTTCCATTTGCAGAATGTTAAAAAGGAGCCGATAACAATGCTTGTCTTTGTTCGCTCTCTCTCAAGTGTAACGCACGATATCGTGCTGCTGCTGTACTTAGCGAGGCAACATCAGCCAGGGTCTAATTGCGTAATTTGAAGAAGAAAAAACAAATTCCTCCACGCAGTCAAGCTGGACACAATCAATCAAAAACGGCGTGTATATACTGTGTACCAGGACGCAGGATTGTTTTTCTTATATATAGTTTCAGGTAAACAGAGCATCCTTGACCCAACAGGGAACCTCCTGGCCAAGGTAAATAGTGAAGGAATAGTGTTTTTGGGTGTGTGCCCCAGCGCTAACAGACTGCTCCCAGCTGCAGGTAGCCAGTAGCCAGGTCTCCCTCGCTCTTGGTGTCTCTCCAGATGTGTCCCCATCCCCTCTCTCCTCGGCTCAACAGCTCTGCTGATGGGAATACAGGAAGCTGGCAGTAAGGTTCAGCCACACACACACAAACACACACACACACACACACACACACACACACACACACATGCTTGCATGCACATGCACACTCACACAAAGACACACACACGCCTGCATGGTCACGCACATGAACACATACACACACACTTCTGCTTGCTCATTTGCATAAAACACACACACACACACACACACACACACACATACACACATACATACATATTAATGCACACACACACACACACAGACACACACACACACATTTCTCACACTTTCACACACTTTCTCTTTCTCCACATTTATTAATACTTAACTGTGCAGAGATGTTATACCCTATGTACATGTCAGGAAAATAAATGTTAAAAGAGGCCATTGTTCAATTTGCCAGACGCAGTGTAAAAATACAGTTCCTAGTACCGGGTGAGGAGTTTAAAGCAGCAGAGAAGACAGTGAAGTCTTTTACAGACAGACCTACTCTGATACACTCGGAGCGTGCACATAAACTGACACAGCACAACTCAGCGTCAGAATATACCACAAGTTGCCCTTTAATATTTATACTTTGGTGCAATGCTGTTCAGCATGTGCTCAATCTTTCTCCAAATATTTTGACTTTCCTTCCAGCCATCGCATCTGAGATTTAAAGTGTGAAGTCATCGCCAGTGGTTAGCTTAACTCAATTAAAAGGTGACTTCAAAGTGGAGCGGACTTTGAATGCGGTACGTAAATGCTAAATGTTCTTATGGGTCATTTAATGGACAGCGTGCAGTAGGTAACATGAAAGAAATCAGGCAGGGAGAACACACAACTTGATCAACCAAACAAAAAAGAATCAATCAATTCAATAAACAATTTTCTGAAGCTGTTATTATTCAAAACTGATTAAAGGAAACGTGGACCGAATAGCTTCTTTCTATTGAAAAATGATCATTGTCAACAGATCATCATGCATGCACAAAGAAAACAATGTATAAAGGATTCATTCAATTCATGTTTAAGTAAATAGAAAAAGGTTTCTCCAGTCTGTCTCTCATTCAGCTGATATTAATCTGACTCCGAATATTTTCCTAAACCACCATTAGTTTCTTACTAAGATGTTGTTGTGACTCTTTCAAGTATTACAATTTCCCCCCCTTGATATGATTTTGGTTATTTAGTTGAAGACATTAATGGTCGTCTGTTACATTTTCACAATGCACACTTTCATGTGTATTATATAATGAGCTGTGGTGGCTGCCAGGGATATAACAGCAAAGCCTTTGAAAGAACGCCCGAGTATAGAAGGGAGGGTCTAAGTCGCATGCTGAATCACACTGCTCTGCTTTCATTTTTATTTTTCAGTCCTTTTCATTCCCATTGCTCTTCAAAGTTCAAACCTCCCGCAAGACCGATTTCCTCCACAGCTCCACGTTAATGTCCTCCATGATACTTTGAAGCTTTGACGGCCACTTCGAGTTCGGCCACTGGTGCTTGTTTATGTGCGCCTGAGTGTGTTCTGTGTCCTGTTTATGTACGAAAAAAAGAACTGTGCTTAGAAGACAAAATGCCCCTCAGCATATTCCCCGCTACATCTTTAATCATGCCTGAACAAACAAACATGCATGAGATATATCGGCCTAAAAGAAAAAGAAAAGCGTGGCCTTTTTAATTTCCTTGGATGTGCAATATATATAAATACTTTAACGCCCCGTCACATCGGATACCATTAACTTATCTAAATTCACATGTCACAGGCAGTGGCATTTGGTCTTTTCAGCTCTCCACACATCATGTCAAAAACATGGATGTATTTGCAGTGACACAGACATTCCTCTGTGGAACCACAACTTGTGTCGTATCGCAGTGGGCTTGTGTATTTGGAATTTACTAAAAGCACCAGATAGTATCACATGTTATTGACTATTTAACAAAAGATATCGAGATCTTTTTTGTTGAGTCTCCCTCACAACTACTGCGGTTGATGGATTTGAAGCATGGCCTTTCAATGTGATCTGCCTCGGCCAAAGTATCAAGTGGCCCAGCCTTTAGCGACTAACAGGAACTTAACAGACAACCAGCCTAAACATTCAGCAATATGTTGCAAAACCATAGCATCTAAAATTAGATTATATAACTGACTGTAAAGAAAAATAGCCCTGCATGGATTACAAAGACCATATCCCACTGGATCTTTGACGGTGCCTTCAAGTTGTGGAAGGGGGCACCCACATCTGTTTTTTATTTATGCCTATATATGTGCTCCAGAGGAAAATGATGACTATCTGTGTTTCAGAAAGCGAATCCTACCATGACCACTTAGTGACCTCATCACTCACTCTGGCATCCATTTCTATTCCTTCCAGTATTAAGGCAAACTGAAGACCGCAGAGCTCGGCAGGACGTTGTTGCCGCTGCTAATCCGTGTAACACAAGCGAAACCATTACGCATGTCGTCCACAAAAGGCTTTGTTATCGAAAAATAATATCCGGATTTCGTATGGTGCAATGCATCCCAAATGGAGGATGTTCACCTCTGCCATTAAAAGTCGATCAGAACGAAACCGCTAAAAATACATAGGTGAAACCATCCAAGGTATATTAAGGACACATTAAAATCCCATCACAAATACCACATTCAGAGGCGTTCAGGGATGCATATGACCTCAGTGTCAGTGTAGTGTGAACGTGTATTCATCCATCACTGCATGTCGGAACACATCATTCATATCACCACTGTTTGCGTGCCCACTCATAAGCACACACACCTCCTCACACACGTCATGGCAAAGTGCCAATCAAGTCATTCAGCAGCGGGTAAATTTGCCCGCATGTTGCACAAGTTGTCTGACATCCATTATCAACGTGGCGGAAAAAAGGGAGTATAATCACGGCATTAACTTAATATCCAACTTACGGAGGTGTAGTGAGCTTGGCCTGTGTATAAGTCAAACCGGATGCAACACAAGCGCTATAGAATTTCAATAGCCACTGTGGCAAGATTGCAGATGTGTTGCTCATGGTAGTTTGCACGTCGCACACCGGATCGCTGGAGGAGATGGACTTTTGGACGGCGATCCGTCCCACGCTACCTGAACACCAGACACGAGATCCGAGCGCACACCCACTGGCACATCAGACAGGCTTGGTGAAGGGGGTTGTTGATGGGAGCGAGTATGCGTGCCCTGTGCTGTGGTGACATTGCTTTGTCTTTGTTTAAGCCTGTGCATGCGTTAAAGCAAGAGAAGCTAAAGAGGAAGCCCCCCCGGGGGGAGAGGTTTTGAACGCTCAGTCTACATTTGCATCAGCTAAGCAGAGCGGGAGGAGTCTGCGTCTCCCCACCTGTGTCATCAGACAGAGCGGTCTTCTGAATGACAGGTAATCCAACACTACGGCGCTTTGCACCAGAATGCAGTTACCCCACAGCATGGAGCTGCAGGATAGATCATGTGTCTCTGTGTGTGCGTGTGTGCGTGCGTGGGTCCGTGTAGGTGTGTAGGTTTGTGTGTGTGTGTGTGTGTGTGTAAGTGTGTAAGTGTGTTTGTGCATGCGTGTGTGTGTGGGCTTCCGTGTGTTACGTGAGTGGGTGTGTGCCTGCGTGTGTGTGTGTGTGTGTGTGTAAGTGTGTTTGTGCATGTGTGTGTTGGGTGTGTAGGTGTGTGTGTTTGTGTGCGGGCTTCCATGTGTTATGTGCGTGGGTGTGTGTGTGCGTGCATCTGTTAGAGAGAGAGTGAATCTCTATCCAACTTTCTTTCATCATCTTGCAGTAAGATCCTGGTGAACTTACAGCTGTGAATAATTCACTTAGGATTAAAAGTTCTCTGTGGACTCAGGAGGCATTGGAATATCCAATACTAGTAATACATGCCATACATTTTTATATATATACAGTATGTTGTGCAGATATGAACCTACTAAGAGGCCCTTGCTGTCGTGTAGATAATTGTTCTTATTAAAGTGTTTATTAAAAGGAAAGTATTATGAAAGCATCGCTTCAGTGTATTTGTCCATATTGCGAATTCAGCTGCTGACCTGCTGAATAACCCTAGTTGGTTTAGTTTTTTATGCCGAGTGCAGGAGCTTTAGAAATGAATGCATTATCCTCTCTCCTGACTCCCTTCAGATAGTGAGTCATGCTCACTTCAGAGCAGGTAACTGTGTGTGTGTGTGTGTGTGTGTGTGTGTGTGCGTGTGTGTGTGTGCGCGTGTGTGTGTGTGTATGTGTGTGTGTGTGCGCGCATGGTATTTGTGATGTGTTTGAGGCTTGCTGGTCAAAGCTGTACTGTTGACAGATGTACAATAAAAAAAAAGGTGGTGGGAGGAGAAACTAAGAGCAGAATCTACCAGAGAAAGAGGAGAGGACCAAAGAGCAACAGACCTATATATATAGATATATCTATATCTATTTACCTAAATCTATTTATATATATATAACTATATATATATATACCTATCTATATATACACATAGACATTTTATATTCAAAGTGCTCTTCTAAAGTTTGGTGAGCAGTGTCCTCTTACTCTAACATTACATTTAGATCACATCATGGAAATATTAAATCGAGCTCAAATGCAGAACTAGTCTACTGAGCACACTTTGCTTGTGTCCTTTTTTGCAGAAAAATGTCTGCCTGCCCTCTGGGCTCTGGGAACAGGAATGGAACAGCCTGCAGTAGCATGTGAAACACTATCTTTTCCTCACCAGCTTCATGACAGACTGTATCAGCTACTTCTTCCCTGCCATGGAGCTCAGAAATGTGTTCCTGTTATTGACCTCGCTGGTCGTTATTTAGAAACGCATACCAACACAGAGCCTGTCCGCTGTGTTTATCTGCCATTACATTTAAAGAAGAAGGAGGAGGAGGAGGAGGAGGAGGAGATTAAGAAGAATATGAAGACAAAGAAGAAGAAGAAGATGAAGATGAAGAAGAAGATGAAGAAGATGATGAAGATGATGAAGATGAAGATTAAGAAGAAGATGAAGATAAAGTAGAGGAAGAACAAAGCGTTGCATGGTGTATATATAGTGCACACAATAGTGCTCTACAAACAAAGCATGTGGGTGAGCACAGCTCTTCTGAGGGTGTGGACACTGGAAAACTCCACGATGACGTGGATAGCTGGAGGCGGCCCAGCCACTGGCCTGCAGCCCTTCAGCTAAGAGCTCCCGCAGCTCCCCATAATGGATCCTGCTCCACTGCTGCTGCTGAAGGAAGGCCAGCCAGAAGAGCCTGGACTAAAGAGCTAACAGGCTGTTTGGACTGAGCACTGCAGAAGACTGCACTAAGGGAGCAGAATTCTCTCAGAAACAGAGGACTGTGGGTGATTCAATGTAACATAAAAATTTGCTTTGATTCGGTGTGAGTGGACTCACAACCGCGTTGGACTATACTCTCTATGCTAACCGTTGCCATCGCACAGTCAGCAGCAACAACAGAGTCATGCAAATGCTGCTCTCAGAATGCAAATGCAGGTTAAACAGTGGCCTAAATGATTGTCAATCCCCCTTTGAGGCCATCTCCACTATGCCCCTCCTGTTTAATTCACGACATGCCGGCTGCATCCATCTAGCCCTATGAAGGGGAGGATATTTGGTAATGGTCGCTTTACCTGTAGCACAAAATACAATTATATTTCGGAACGAGGACCAGGGAAAAAATACCAGTAGGTAAATAATGCAGTTCAAACGGTTATGTTCAGTGCATCGGCCCCACTTTGTAGGGGTGTTTGGTTTCTCCGCTCCAAGGTGCTCCGAGCCATAAAACATTCCCCATCTCATAAATCAGCCCTTTAAACTGAAAATGTCCTTCATTGATTGGAGCTTCATTGATTTGTTATTTTCTCCCAACACTATGCAATCCCATCCAGCTCTACATTGCGGCAGAGATGGAATAGACATGCAAAGTCCTACATAGGTAACCATGGCCATTGAGCAGCAACAGTAACACAAGGCCCGACCCATATCAAGCCCATTGTTGGTTTGAGAGACATGCGGCTATCACCATGTTTGCAATATGACGCGCGCACACACACACACACACACACAAACACGATACTAGATCAATAGCGTTGGTCTTGTGGAACATGTGCCCTAAGGACGTTACTGTGTTACTGTAAGTGGTTATATACGTATCACTGGTCCTACTGCATTAAAAATCAATTTCTCATGTCTCTTTCTTCTTCTGACGTCCACTCTCAGTGGATTTCACAGCCAAACGTATAGGCATTTT
The DNA here is from genome assembly GCA_027123675.1 of Molva macrophthalma. NCBI lineage: Eukaryota > Metazoa > Chordata > Actinopteri > Gadiformes > Lotidae > Molva > Molva macrophthalma. The sequence continues at coordinate 13,300,081 of JAOPJO010000154.1, forward strand.
AATCGATTCCACTATCATACGGCCAGCTGCAAATGCACCTGGCTAACAGCCCTCATCGCAGAGTAAGTAGGAAAGATGGATCATATTAGAGAAACACAATTTGAGAGGAAATTCCAAATCAAATACAGCCAAAGAAAAATGTCCTACATGTATTTAATTTCGTTATGCTATTATAAATCAGAGTTGGGCTGTTTTAGAAGAGTCTTTAAAAAGAGGGTTTGCGTGCTAATCAAGGTGACCCAGCATAACCTGCGTGGGTTCCAAGGACAAAGACACAATGGGCTGTTCCACTGGGAGTCTGCCTCTTGCCTACTCACCGCGCAGTGCAATCTCCTCCCCCAGACGGGAGCTGAAGACAGCAGGTACGAGAGGAGGTTTAGCCCTGCTGCTCTCAGCATCATAACAAAACAATCTTCGATCGGCCTCTCCCTGTTTGAAGAGTCTCACTTACTTCTATAACCTCGCAGCCCCATCTTCAAAGACACTGTTGTGATGCGTTATGCATATTCATGACTACAATCCAATCGACAAAATGGATAGGCACAGTGACTGCGGTGACACATCGAAACAAAAGTGCCTATATTCATCCTTACTTTCTCAGTAAAATGGGATTAAATATAAGTGACATCCAAGAACGGAAAAATCGACAGCATAGCCATGGTAACGTTTACAGCATCAAATCATCAAGCTTGTTTCTTTTTTTTCTTTACAAAGCACCACTTGGGCTCTGACTTCCCTCCATGAACAAATGCATTGTGTCTTCTGAGAGTCAAACTAGATTTGTATGGAAATGCTTTTATTATGACAGGAAATGCTCCCCAACAAAACACTCCTCAAAATAAATGTATTTGAGACAATATATTATATTATCACTGTTGCGGTTGGTGCTGTAGTTGTAAAGTGAGTCGAAAAGTGGATTTCCAATTTGCCGACAAGCAGGGAGGATCACACAGGACAAACGAGCAAATATGGACTTATTACTTCATTCATCTCAATTACTCTCCTTGAAATGTGATTATTCGGTTTTACAACCAAAATGCAAATTAATTCAACTAACGTTATGATCTGTATTTCCTTAAGTTGAAGAATGGCGCAGGGAGGACAAAAATCAGTATTTAGATTGTCTTTGCTCGCCTTCCCCAGATTGTTTATGTGTAAAGTCGACTTCATACTCCAATCTCTGGATGTGGTCGACAGACACGCACAGCCAAGCACATCTGCATCTCCACCTCCATTATTTGAATTGAAAAATTGTGTTCAATGTCATTGCAATGAGATGCCCTAGTAAATCACACGCTAAACTGAAAAAAGCTGGGACCATTCAAGTTTTAGTGCACGGTATAATTTAGTTAACTACTTAGGTAAATATGTGAATGCGAGAACAAGGGCTTTCAGATGAAGACAATGCAAATAATGTTTTTCCTGCTTTGATGGAACCCGCGTACATCATGGCTCTGGTGTTAATCTTTTCTGAACACAACAGGCCTAACAAAACCAATCTACCAGGACCACTTTTGTTATAATTATACATATACAAATATACATTTAAGAACAGGGTTCATGTAGGATGTAAGAACAGGCTTTTTGGTGTTATGTAATGGCCACATTTTTATTATCAAAGCTTTACATAATATAATGAAATATTATCCATGGATGAAAAGGATAGCAGATTAAAGGTACACATTTAATATGATGATTCATTTGTATTGTAGCGTTACAGTAAAAAAGATAGGAAGAAAAGCGTCTGAAAAACATATTTTTCCTTGGACTGCATCCATATCTTTGTTAAATGGCAGTATGATGGTTTGGGTCCCTAGATGTGGGAAGTAATACACTTTTTACACCCATCATTACAGGCTTGGGAATTCCCCATTACCAAATCAAAAACATGTTCAGTGAGCTTGCCAAAACTGCGAGAGGGATTTCTATATGCCTGGTGAAAATCCACAAAGAAACAGTCCAACATTGCCAAAAAGTTGTTTTAAAGGAACTAGTCACAGACCGTGTTTTCATGGGCAGCTGAACAGAGGCCATATTTCGATTCATTAGATACCTGTAAAAAAAAAGTTCAATACATGTGGAAAGGTTTCAATTGCTAAACAAGAGCATTGTCTGGGACCTTTCAAATCCGAATGTGTATGGAGCAGTAACGCAGGAAAGGGGATGCTCACAAAGCAGTCAGAAATGTTTATGTCGTCTTGAAAAGTAATCAGTCCAACTCATCAAACCATAACCTATATGAAAAAGTGAATTAGTAAGTTACGAGTCTAATCATTTTTCACTTACAAATATTATAATCAGAGTTAATGTTGGGCTGACATTTAATACAAACTGAGTGATCATGACGTACCATGTTGCATCTTTGATTGACCTTTAACTGAAATGATGGCTTCTCTAAATCCCATTTTGTAAAGGAGCTTTCAAGGTAGGTCCATATTATGTAAAACTAAATATCCTAATTTTGTAGCAGTCAGCCAGGTTAGTCAGTTAAGGTGAATCTAGATAGAGTAAGATATAATAGTGTAATTTAAGTTAAAGGTAAGGTAAGGTAAGTTAATGTATAGTATGTATATTATGGTATGGTTTGATCATTTTTTGGAAAACAATGATTAAAAAAAACGATGATAAATCGACAGTTGGAATAAGCGTACGTTTTTTTGTTTTGTTGTTTTCAGATAGCTACTGTATATAAGATAAACTGCAACATATGCATACATACTGTATGTCCCTGAGTTCCTACATCAGGGGAATTCTAAATGAAGTTGCTTGGAGACTCTCTGTGAAGCTGCATTCCTAGTTAGTAAGAATTATTAACTGGGTGGCTTTTAAGCATATCCTAATGGCTTGTTAATGATGCTGAACCTCCACCGAGGAAGCTGCGGGCAGAGAGCTAACGCAGGGGGAAATGGGGAGCTTAACATTACCTAGCATATTACGGGTGGTTTTCCCCACAATCAAGTTAGGGGTAGGTTCCTTTATGTTGGCTAATACAATGCATGCAACCAACTTCCGATGAATTAACTGTGAATAAAGGATGACCAATGGAGATATGCAAGAATATTGATCAGGTTTATCAGTTGGTCGACATAATGCACACCCTACATTTCTTACTTTCTTTCATTTCTAACTGTTCTTGTAATAACTACCATTTTGTATTGTAAGAATATAACATTAAAACAAAGCATATCCCCCAGAGGGTTACGTAGTACTAGAAAGATTGGTTTTACATTACCTGATATCTGACATTAATACACCGTCATATTGAATTAAGGTTCTACTGAGGCCAAACATTGAGGACGTTAAGACTTCGATTAGTTTTATCTCACTTAGATTACTTCTCTGAAAACAAATGAGCACGGACTCCTTCTGTCACTGGTAATGGTGTGTTTACAACTACATAGGCCCATTACCCCCGTTGCATATAGTCATTAGAAAACCTTCACAATGTCTGTGCTAAGCCAAACTGGGATCCCTACTTATTAATTAAGTAATTTAAATTCCAACTGACAAACATATATTTTAATTTAAAAAAATACAAAGGAAATTGTCAGTCTTGTGTTCCAGAAATAATGAGCTTCTCGGAATCTAGTTTGTTTAACAAATGTACAGCATCTCAATTTTAATGTATTCCCTTGTTACTTATTTAACCTTATGCTGTTGTTATTGATGTGATGCCCTTATATGAGGTTATGATATCAGTTTTTTCTGTATTCCAACCCTTAGTTCGACCATCCCTCAGTTCATACAGATGGAAAATCAAAGGAGTATTTGAGAGGAATCCTGTTCCTTGTTGGCGCATACACGACAACTCTAAAAATATACTTTTCCTCTCCCTCCGCTTGTAAAAAAAGCCTCCAGCAGAGGTCACTTAGGTATTCAAGCTTCATATCAGGGCGCAAATTGCCCCGGCCTTTCCCCCACGATGGACGAAATCAGTCTAAAAATCAATGCTAGCTTTACATTTTCTGTTCTGGGGAAGTGAGTGGGATAGCTGATGTTGAATAGTCGTCAGTAGGGATTTCATCAATTCCTGAATCAGGCTGTATTACTTAACAACCCCTTTAGGCTATGGATGGATAGATAGATGGTGTGTGGAGAAGGAGGTTTTTGTGTGGAAAACACACAGCCGTACCACTGTTATGCTACCCAATGCCACGCAAAGGGGTGAGCAGCCCTCAGCAGCCCAGAGTGTCTCTGTATCTGTGTGTTGTTGTTATCCAGCAGAGGCCAGAAGCAGTGAGGGGCTGACGAGATGCCAAAAAACATCAACTACCATAGTGTCAGGAAAAGGAGTGTCAGAGTATCTTCTAAAACATTAGTCAATTGAATAAATTGAATAAGTAAAAAAAAAAAAAAAGACATACAATAAAATAAAATACAATTATTTAAAATACAATTAATACAATTAAATGTAAGTACATTTAATGAAATACAATTCAATTCAATCAAAAGAGCAATGTCTTTATAGACCATATCACTTTTCATAACCTATATGTGCAGTGATGATTACATATAAAAAAGTTAGCTATTTCACAATAAATAGTGTTTACGTTGTGCCCTTGCATCACTATCAAGCATCTTAGCTATTCTAAAAACTCGGCAACGAAACAAATACTTTTCTTTGCGACGGTGTTTATTACACTCGCTAACTCCTACTCTTTAAAGCAAGTCAGCCTTCATATTTGTGATCTGCCTCTCCCTGGGTGAGTGTCTGAGTAGCTGAGTGTCAGCCAATGTTTCAAGTGGAGGATGGTGCAGTCTGTGGGAGCGCGTGCTTGGAGGGACTGCCCTTCCCATCTCAAGGTTCAAGCAAATATACCCAGCCTCATATTTTCCTGCTGTCTCTCCCTCGCTCTCTCTCCCTCGCTCCCTTGCTTATTTCTCTCTATGTCATCTTAATAAACACACAAACACACACACACACACACACACACACACACACACACACACACACACACACACACACACACACACA
>JAOPJO010000154.1:13320971-13338740 GCA_027123675.1 Molva macrophthalma
TCTTCTCGTCAATTGATTGACGGAACAGGGGCACGTCAGGGGCCAATCAGATTTCAGCAGGGGCCAGGGGCCCTGTGACCCCGCCCCTAGAACCGCCACTGCCCCCCAGAAATGTTATTATATATATTGAATATAAGTGTCGTCAACGTAGTGAATTGAAATGTGGGCTGATGAATAAAAGAACGCCGGACTGTTTAACAAGCGCTGCTTATAAACAGGCGTTACTAAAACAATAGTCCTCAGTAGATGGCTGGCATGTGCCTCAGACTTTCAATCTAACACACCTATTAGACAAGAATGGAACAACCAGTTGGCTGTGACAGGTATTTGAGACGATTTGTTACATTAAGTAATTTTTTGTTACGTTAACGTGGCAATTTATGTTACGTTAACGTAGGGCGTTTTTGCGCAAATGGCCTTCCATATCCATACTAAAGTCCTTCCATAGAAAATTGGTCACGTTATGACACGACGTATATGACCTGGATCGCGACCATTGTCGTCAAAATGTTTTGTTGGGGGAGCCTTATATAAACTCCGGGCAAACGCACATTCATTAGCTCAGTTGACTTTTGATCCTGTCGCTTCTTTTCTGCTAGTTCTGACCATAATCTACACCAGTTCAAAATGAGTCTGAAGAAGAAACCCATTCGTCTCATCGCCGCAGCATGCAATGATTTGGGAATCGGAAAGGATGGAAAGCTGCCTTGGAGTTTACCGTAAGAATTTTAAATGAATAGCCTACGTTAATATCTCTTGTGTTTGTAGTTTGTATTTACCTATGACAGGTTGACGGGCTCCGGAATGTAAGATGAGTGACGTGGTGACGTATGGCAAAAGCGTAAGCACAAATTACGACGCAATATTCATTTTCTCCTTACATTTTTGTTCTCACAGGCACGAGTTCAAGTACTTTTTGAACAACGTCAATCGAGTCTCACGTCCAGGTATTGACAATCATCTATCGATCTATTACCAACTGGCCCAGTGATTCCCAACATTGGAGTTGGTATGATTAGGGGGAGTGTGTGCATACAAATAGTATATATTTTAGCAAACCACCTTTTTTTTTAAGGCGTTCTCTATATAGCATACGAACTGACAACCTAATGATTCATGATACTGATAATACCAGTAGATGTTGATTTGGTTAAAGCATTTTGTGTGGAAGCATATGCACAAAAGTAAAAGTTGGGGTCGCAAACATTTTCAGAGCTAGAAATGGGGTCACGGAAAAAAAAAAAGGTTGGGATCCACTGAGCTCCAGTATATCATCAACGGTTCGTCTCCATGAAATGTAGGCTGTTAGGCTCCTCCCACTTATCTGCCGTGCGGCTCTGGGAGGGTATGTGGCGCGCCGCAGGGCTGGCTCCATACGGCCGGCTCCACTATATTTTTGGGTTGTTGCTGTCTGATAACATCTTACAACACTCGACACAAAGGGTCCCCAAACTTCACCTCCAAACCCAAAGGAGATATTTGGTGTCTCCCCGGGATCCAAACGTACAACATGCATCATGAATTACCATAACATCTACATTTATAAACTACTGACAAAGAACACAACAAACCATAAATATAAAATGTATATGCAGCAATTATCCAATATGCTGAGTGTAATGTTAAGTTTCTCACCACCTCATTACAAACTTGCGCTATGAACTTGAAAAAGGAGGACATAAAAGCAGTAAGGCAATACACTCACTATGTCAGCTGGAGTGGGGAGTGCGGTGAAGAATAATAAGTACACAGAACAACAAACAAAATCACTGCAATAACCAAATTTACTGAGTGTAATGTAAAGCTTCTCACCACCTCATAAAATATGTACATACCATTATTAACTTTAAAATGAACAAACATGTTCCACCCTCCGTTCTATTCCTCTCCCCTTTCTCCACTCTCTATTTCGTACCCCCTCCCTTCGACCCTGAGCCTTAAACCACAACATTTAGCAATATTCAGATTCTGATTTATATCACTAACTTATTTTAAAATGATGCTGACCTGAAATGCTGGAAGGGGTATAACCCTGTATCAACATGCATTTTGGTTTTAAATAGTCAAAAGTGCTTCGCTTTAGTGCAGTCATGTGTTGTTGTTGAGAGGCTGGATAAAATAGGTTTGTTGGCAAAGGTTTGGTAGCTGGCCTGGGTAGACGGAGGTCCCAACGTGTTCAACAAGTTCACAAATAATATTTAGTTATTTATTTTACATTTTCTTCTTTCTTCTTGTTTGCAATCTACTTGAAAAGACAAGTAATGTCAGCTATCTAGCAACACACTAGTCACCAACTAACCAACATCGAAACAAAAATTTAAAATGCTACACAAACCAACACAATACTGACAACACATCTCTTCAAAGATTCTTCTTTGCCTGATACTGAGAATGCTTTGTTTAGAGATGTCTGTCCAATTTGGTTATTTTTAAGCTCTCATTAATGAGCACCTCCACACATACCACACATCGAGGCCTCTCCTCTGCTTTTAGAATGGCTTTGGTAAAGATAGAAGTCACACTCAAAGTTACCTCAGCCAGAAAGCACAAAGACGTTTCAGGTCCAGGTTCACAAGAAAAGTGAGAGGGAGCGGGGGGAGGCTAAATGGCTCCACACAGCATCTGAGCTGGAGAGACCAGCGTTGCAAGCGTTGCGTTACATTTTATTGTCAATTATAACACTTAAATCTTGGTATTCTTGCTTGTTTGTTTTCTTGCCTTGCCCTGTGTTGATTCGTAGTAGGCTATCCATTCATCTAATATTTTCTTGCTACAGGAATGTTCAATTTGATGGTGTGGGGCAGACTCTGCTGGTTCTCAGTCGATAAATGTCTCGATATAGAGAATGTTAAACATGTGGTTTTGAGTAAAAGCTTAGGGTAAGCTCTTAAGTACAAACACACACACACACACACACTTTTTGATATTAATTACCGATAAACAAACCTGTTTGCAAGTATTTGTACCAAGCCATCGTTTAAGAGTTAATACACTGTTAACTACTATTATTCAGCACCTACTGCCCACACAGAAAAAGTGAGAATTTATTTGATGTGGCCACATTGCTTTACGGCCAACATCTGTCCATTGGTGTCTCTATTCTTGTAGCATTGTTCCAGATAACGCACACTACCTAAGTGAGGACTTTGAGGGGGCTATTCGCCTAGCCGCCTCCCCTCCTCTCAGTGACATCATAGAAACCATCTGGGTCGTCGGTGGCACCCGGGTCTACAAGGTACATTCACACTTTCAACATTTTGGTGTTCATTGCAATGTGACAGCATTCTGCTGCATCTTTGTTGAAAGGTCCATGTTTCTCTTCTTTATTTTCCACCAGGAGGGCATTATGCATCCATGGTGTGACCTGATATACCTCACGAACGTCATGGCCAACATTGACTGTGATGCTTTCTTCCCCGATTTTGACAGACAGATCTTTAAAAAGCAAGACGGGTATGATTCATGAATCCCCTCTCCAATCCTCTCACTGCTTAGTAAACATATTTCTATTGTATCAATGTTTATGTGGGATTGGTTGGATTCTGTGGGTTGTACAATGAATTCCGTGCCTTTTTGTGAATTCACAAAAACACATTTGAATCAATTGCTACCATAGATTGATATGAGATAGATGTGTTACTTCACGATCTTAATCGATATGGTTTGTTTTGTTTGCATTACTGTAGATTCCCTGGCGTGCCGAGGGAAATCCAAGAAGAGAATGGTATCAAATACAAGTATGAAGTTTATAAGAAAGAAATTTGCAATCAAGATGAGTTCATGTGAAAGAAGCCCTTTTCTGCTATTTCAAGTGCCTCACATCAATAAATAGTAAAACATGTCAGGGAATTTCAGTTACTTTCAATGCTCCTTTTTATTCTTCAGTGTATAGTTGGGTTTACATGATGTATCAATTATATTGACATGATATGTCATGTGTGCCCACAGGGGTCACACATGACAGTTGGTTACTATAGCTACATATTATTGTGTCAACATCTTCTCCTGGCGGTCATCAGTACATAATTATAGTTTATGCAATTGCGCAATTGCATAAACTACACAGGGACACAGAGGACAAGAGGTTATCCGAGGTAAAACATTTTCCTGACGGCCATATTTAACATTTGCATTTGTACTGGGAAGATGCCATTGAGCCTTCCTCACAATTGCCAACTTTTAAGTTTTAGGGGGCTCTGGTGAATATTAGAATTCAATTGTTTAGTCGGTTCTTAACTATCTATTAACAAATTATAATAGGCATAACCTGACAGGCCTTAACATTGGTAAGATGACAATTTCCTCCCCTCTGCACATACTAAGCCACCTGTGGCTTAGTATGATTCTGTGGCCTACATCTATATACCTGCGGTTACCTGCTCTGACCTACAAGGCCTGAAATAACTAGCCATAAAGACACTGTGCATATCATTTAAGAAAACTTGATGACAGTTGGTGAACATTGCATTTTGTCCCTGAGATGCACTTATACAATAATAATACAACATTGTAATCAAGTGATATGGATGTACGTCATGTTTCTGTGTCTGTATATAATGCACTTGAAAATATGCTCATTATCAGAAAACTGGTCCAACATATAAAACTAGAAATAGGTTATATTAATATATCCCTTGGCAGGGCAATATATCCTTCCACAAAACGTTTGAGGGGGTTCCTTGTTCACAACTTTTTAATTGTCTCACAAATGAACTGTTGATATTGATGATATTAAATAAACAGGCCAACACTCAATCACACTGGAGCCTGGAGCTGTCCTTGCGCGCAGATTCAAATAAATACAGAGACTACATTCACAGCATCACATTTTAGTCCCTCTCTTCAATCCGTTAGTATGACCCGTCAATCATCCGTTCTCAAAGGGGCGACGGGGTTAAACATCGGCCTCTCTCTGCGTAGCTGCAGCCTTCCGTAGCTCGCTTCAAAGTCCTTCTTGGTGCCACAGAGGGCCACTAGGCTCCCTGTCTGGATGTCATAACCGTGCGACCGCAGGCTCTGAACGCGGTGGTTCACAATCTCCGTGGTCAACTCCAGGATGGTGGGAGCCTGTAAGATCTGAGACACGCTGATCCCAACCCCGAAGAGCCCCTGGAAGCGCTGCGTCAGCACGGCCTCGGAGTGGTAGAGCAGCGCTGGGCAGTCGAGGACCACGTGCCGGAGCTGGTCGTCGGAGCAGCCCAGGGTGCTCTGTGAGAAGGCCAGGGTGCGCTGCATGGCATCGGGGTTCAGCTCCGTGACGAAGCCCCTGAGCTTGGAGAGGAGGCCCAGGAGCTCGGCGGTGGTGAAGCCCTTCTGTGTCAGGAAATGGAAATTCTGCCTCAGCATCTCCGGGTCTTTGAGGAGGACGAAAGGGTTTTGGCTCAGCAGTTTCTGGAGCCAGATTTTCACATTGGTGTCCTTTCCGCCCAGCTCAAGGTAGGCCGCCTGGAGCGTGTGGATCATCTTTTTGTTGTCGTCTACTGGTCGGCTGAAGCTCTGGGGAGCGCCGGACATCAGCTTCGTGATGATGCGCTTGTTGAGGTTCAATTGGCGGAAGTAGGTTATGTTGTCGCGTTGGTTGGCGTGGTGGCTGGCACAGGTGAAAAAGGAGGCAGGGAATTTTTCAATGACACCAACAAGTTCTCTCTGGTTTGGACACACCGAAATCCACAGGTCCCTCTGAGCCTGCATTTGCTCAGGGTTGCAGAGGACTGCCTCGGGGTAGAGAGTTAGGACCCGAGCAACTATGGAGCCAGAAGCCCCCATTTCCTTCATCAACTCGGCTACCTCATTAACATAAGTAGGGGTTTGGTACAGGATCCAGCATTTCAGTTTTCTGATCTTCTGGATGTCTACGGACAGAAGGTATAGCGCTTCCACAGTATGCCGGTTTTCTTCTGCACGCCGCGTGGTGCATAGCCGTCTATGTATTTGAATCGCTGTACCTCGCGGATACTGTAGGCACAGGGATGTTGTGATCAGCCTCCACATGGAGGAAATGTTTTTAGCCCACTGATCTTACGAATAAGCAGGTGCAGTGACAGCAAGCATGTAGCGTACACACTTGTGGCCTGTATTAGATGCACTCTAGCAGTCAAGGACTCTAAAAAATGTGCACACTTACGTAGATTGCGGTGAGCTATTAATTCGAGCACTTAAATGTTTGGAGCATAAACGCAGCGTAGACGCCAAGGGGATGCAGAATGTAATTTCGCAGGGGTCGAAGGCGAATGGTGTGTGACGTCTTGTTTATGAAACTGGTTTCTTTCTCCTTTTGTAAATGTACAACTCGTTTTCCTATAGCACTCCGTAGTGGAGACAAGAAGTAATGCGACGCCATTACAGTACTAACCCACAAACGTAAAATGTTCACTCTATAGGCCAATTGTTATCTTCCAGCCTTTTTAATGTTTTATTTTCACAATTCTTATCGAGTCCTTATTGGCAAGTTGGACACATTAGAGTAATAAGAATATCCATCCATCTATCTATCTATCTATCTGTCTGTCTGTCTGTCTGTCTGTCTGTCTGTCTGTCTGTCTGTCTGTCTGTCTGTCTAGCCTGTTATCTCACTGTCTTCTAGACTGTATTGTGTCTCTTTTTCTTTTGCCTCATTGTTCTACTTGTTGATGAAGTAAAATATGTATATTTACATATATTTATATATATATATATTTATATATATAAACAAGGGTTTGCGATCTCTGGGAAACATTATTCTGATTATATCATGCATCTAGATAGGTGTAATTTCAAATATTCAAAAATTACCATTTGGAGTTTTTACAGTTGCAAATAATTCTTGGCTGCATGCAATTCTGAACACATGAAACATGTAGGTCTGGTATAAGTGCTTCCACAGCATTACACAATAAAACGGTTTTGGTAAAGGGTAGGCTGTGCCTACTACTGAGTCAAACCAGTCCAATTAAACATGATAAGACAAAGCACAGCTATCATTTCATACATGTTAGTCTCTTCATTTTAATTTACTTTTTAATTTCCTATTTAAAGGAATTATATTTGATACAAATGAATGCGTCATTGTTTTTACAAATTAACATTTAACCAAAATTAAAAGTTCAATAAAGTGAAGTTCATGGTTCAATAAAGTGTGCATAGTAACATGTGTGTTACCTCAGATGGATATGGTGTCTCTGGTTGTCTTTGGTTTAAATGTAAAATATGGTTTATGAAAGTATAAAAATACTGAAGTATTTTCAGTATTTTGCAGTGACTTCTTCAGTACAGAGTACTGAAGAAATGATACAAGCAGGAAGCATGATACCAACCGGAAATGTGGGGAAATCTCAAAGCAGGTTAGTCAAAAAAGGCATGCTCTCTTCACACATAGCAGTTTGTGCCAAGCACATGGCCAAGGATAGCGAGACAAGATGCCACATGCCTTCAGGAGAACAGTGCTTCTACTCTTCCTTTTGCTTAACATGGCAGACACAGAGGAGCAAGGTTTTGTATTTAAACACCAGGGAGGTGTTGTCCAGATCGGTTTTTGCTTTGAAGCAGATTACATGGTTGTCTTTAAGTCTTCCGGGACCGGAGACCAAATTCTAGTCAACTCTTCAGCCGGTGCTGTGACCTCCTTCTTTGCTGAAGACCTCCAGGGTCGTGCCAACATCGAATACAATTTCTTCCTGCCGGAATTTCTGATGAGCCACCTGAATCCCCGGGATGAAGGTCTCTACAGGACAGAGTGCTGGCAGAATGGGACGCTGGTCCACCACCTCAGACAACAGCTGGTTGTCTGCAGTGAGGAGGTTGAGACTGAGAGGATGGCTCTGTTGGAAGATGACTGGGCGGAGGTTCGGTGCAAAGGCAGCGTCGGGGCTCTGGCTGGTGCCACGGTACACTGGTACTATGAGCCGCAAACTTTCCTCCTGGACAGCTCTGTGCCACTGGATCCACTGTTGGCGGGCCTGCAGGGTGCGGTGGAGGTAAGAGAAGGTGGCGCGATGCTCCGTGTGTCCAACAGTTTGCTGCAGAACTCTAATCAGTTTTATTGTGCCGTGATGAAGGGTCAAAATTGCCTCAGTTTCCAAAATATAAACCCGCCAGGGTATAAGGCGAGGATAATTTATGCCTCACTTGGGGACAGACTTGCACTAGCATGCTCCTCTGAATACAAGAGCCAGATATGGAAGACACCGCTGGGAAGGATCAATACAACTACAAAGTCTCCTGAATCAGGGGAGGGCAGCATGCAGGGTGGTCACACGTACATCTCGAGGGATAATGAATCGAAAAGTCGTTCCCTGATCATTCCAGCTGTCTCTAACGAACACATGGGGCAGTATTCCTGCTTCTCCCCCTCTCTGGAGATTTTGTACCTCATCGATTTCTGCCCTGGGGTGGAACCAAGGATAAAAAGTGTTGAGGAAGGAGGAGACATCTTGTTAGAATGCGATCAAAAAGTAACTCATGATGACACCAGCGTACAGTGGCATCGTGACAGAGCGGCTGGGGAAGACAGCCTTATTTGGAGCACCATGGACGGGGCTGCGGCCCGCCCAGGCAACCCGAGGCGTGGAGTGAATATATCAGAGGACGGCTTCTCCCTCAAACTCTTGGGCCTGACAGCAGAAGATGCGGGGATATACTGGTGTATTGTCTTAACCTATGACAGTGATGATGAAGAAGAAGAAGAAGAAGAAGAGCACCCCGACCAAGGTGACTATGGCGGTCTTGGTAACGGCTTTGACGGCCACGACGGCTACGACGGCTACAACAACTACAACTCCACGGAGAACAGCTGGTTTTATACGTACACATGCATTTCCAAGCAGAAGATTGTTTTGACTGTCGCATTGACCCCGACTAAAGTTAAGGGCAGGGGCCTTGACCCCGCACCCAAAGACTTGGCTAACAACCCCCGTAACGACGCAGCACTGTCTCCAGATTCTGGACTTTCTGGGTCCGCTTTAGGAGCCGCGGTGGTGGCAGGATTGCTGCTGGTCGGGGTGATTGCAACAGTAGCTGTAATGAAGACGAGGTCAAAGGGCTGTTTCAAGCAGGGAGGCGCAGCCACTGACATGGGGCCCAAGGACACAGAAATGGCTCGTGATCCCGGTTGTACTGAAATGTTAGCATCCAATGATGCATCTAATGCATGTTAAGTAGGATGCCTTTATAACATTTTTAAAGAGAGATAAAATGAAATTAGTCGTGTAATTGGCTCTCTATTTTCAGCTGTGGGTGGGAAGGAATCAGCGTGTATTTATTCATGTTTCCATGCAATAATGAATATGATCAGTTTGATTCTAATAAAGACACGCATTTCCCTATAATGTTTTGTTACCTTAACTAACCCTAACCCTCTGTCAAGAGTATATCAAATATGGATGTAATGTGCATTTTAACATTTTAAAACCCAAATTATACAATTTGAATATGTAGTGTGGTGATGTCAATATGTTTTGGCAGGTAGTAGTAGTGTATATGTCATAGTGTGGGATATGTGTGGGTGTGGTGTGGGCAGGTTGATGCTTGTATGCATTCATGCCAGTCCATTTCCCTGGACTGGCATTTCCCATGAGAAATGTTGCTTTTACTGAAAAAACTGATCAAATTGATCAAATCTGCAAGGGTGGGATATTAACTTTAATTCCGTGATTGATTCAGTCTGTATTAATGGATGAAAGGAACCCATAATCCCATAAAGATATCTTGTAGACAAACATAATTCCACGGATGTCAATGATATAATTTAAAGTAAACATTGTGAATATGTCTGCATAAAGGAATAACTGATAATATCATGAATTCTGCATATTGTTACGATAGTACGAAAGATTTGAACTAGTACTTTAAACCTTCAGATCCTAATTATCGCTGACAACAGTTCTATAGATAACAGTATATTTTCCTCCCCTGCAATGGTTTCCTCATGTGGATAAATGCATGCAGGAAGAAGAGATTAAATAAAAAGATTGTAGACAAAGCATCTTGCAAAATGTCCAAAGTGCTTGGTGTACACGTCAGGCAGAGTTGGATGAAGGTGGACTGATGGACACGCAGATGGGAGAGGACCAGCTGCTCCATGTTGTCATGCGTAATTAAGAAGGGGCTTTAGTGTAGCACAGCCACAAGTAAGCAAGCAGAGCTATCAGCCCAATAATAAGTGTCTTTGCTTAGAGAGAAAGATAGAAGGGCCAATGTCTCTCTCTTTCTCTCTGTCTGTCTGTCTCTCTCTCTCTCTCTCTCTCCCTCTCTCCCTACCACACTCCTTGCCGAGTGAGAGAGTGCACAAATGGGTTTTCTTAATTGTTAGAGCGTCCCTCTGACCATCTGTGTGTGTGTGTGTGTGTGTGTGTGTGTGTGTGTGTGTGTGTGTGCATGAGTGGGTGGTGTTGTGAAACATGCACAGACCACGCTATTACAGCACTGAGCAACAAACTTCAAGGTCTTATCAGGCTTTCATGCCAAAACAAATTGTTTACTAAAAGCACTTTTAGCTCACTTGAACTTCCCTTGTACCCTCTGAACATCTATATCGTTTTGTGGCAATATCTGATCCCACACACACATGCACCATTTCTAATACAATATAAATCCCAACAATCGAAGGGCAAAGAACAACTTGTGCTGTGAAAGTCTGCGTGACTCCTCACTGCTTCACCATGGTTGCTGAGCTGCGCTGGCTGTGAGGAAATTAGGTGTATTTTCCAAACTCATGTACTCATAGTACTGCAACTGTTGCTGTTAAATGCACTGTGAGTGTGACAACATTTGGTGGAATAAAGAGCAAGGAGGGAGAAAGGAGGAAGCAAAGTCGTTGATGGAGGTTAGGTTGGAGATCACGTTGATGATCTTAGTATAGTCATTCGTTGCCTATTCAAAGAAAGATCTGTGCATTTTGGCCTTGAACAGAATATTTCCAAAGCTTAACTTAAACAGCATTATTCTAATTTCAACTCCCTAAATCAATTTAACATTCAAACTTTTAATCAACAACGCACTTTCTTCTATATATATATTTATATATTTTATATATATCGACCAGTTAACCGACCACCGGTTGAGGTAAGTATCTCAGATAACGCATGAGAACGAGATTCTCAATGTGTCGCACCGTGAGACTGCACTTTTGAGTGAAGTTGAAAGTCTTGACGCTAATGTTAACATTCCTCTGATAACATTCCTCTGATAACTTGCAACTGTAACGTTAGCTATCGTTAGCTTGTAAAATAGATATGTAACCTTAACGTTATTGGCAAGTCTAATAAAGCAAATCTTCAATGTCTGAAACACAATTAAGCCAATTATCTTTATTTCCAATTTGCTCTGTTTCAGCAAGTTAATTGTAATATTTGGGTTACTGTGGGCGGGAGAGGGTCCAATTTGTATGATTTGTGTATTTTAATCCCCATGCTTTTCTGCAACTTTATAGTTGGTTGGCAACCAAGCCTAATTAAAGGAAGACTAAATGGCTTAAGTTAAAGCTAACTTATCGATTAATGCAGTGCAGTAATGCAGCTAAAGTTAAGTGCATCATAACATTTTCAAGGAAAAACAGACTTGATCTCGTTGATTATCTGCTTTCAAGCTAATGTTACATTTTAGACACAAACGTTACCGTTCAGCTAATGAACTGCATTAGTGGCCGAAATTCAAGTTTGGATGGTGGACGTGTGCGTTAAGCTTATTTTAATTACAGATTCACATTGATTTATTTTGTTTTCCATCTAAGCACGGCCTAGGTCATATCTGTAATGTGTAATAAGAAGAATAGCTACTGTCAAATTAGAAACAAAGTTTCATTTTGATAGCTAACAAAATGGCATCACAGGGTAAATTTCAAATGACCACTGTTGCAGGTGCTCAGCATGCTATTTTTTATAATGGATGTCAATGGGGACTTCAACCATTCCGAAGGCGAACAACTCAGGGTTGTCAAAGTTGGTACACGTATAGAAACCGTGCGTAAGCAGGCCTCCAAAAAGTAAAGTTCTGCTTCGGCGACAGGGTTGCGCCATAACTCACAATCAAACAAAAACAATCAGCCCCTTTGTTCGATCAATCGCTAGTCCGTTTCAAAGCGGCCGAGGGACTTGAAACTCGGCGTGCTCGCTCATTAGCCTCGCTGGCATTAGCATGTCGGCATGCTCGCGGAATATTGCGCACACGACGAGTTGGCTCACGCAACCAACCACATTTTCTTTAGAAAATGCACATGCGGCGACATGTCTAGTTAATCTTGTGATCTCCTTGTGGAGATCTACGGCAGATGACCATGGCAATACAGGAATGAGGAAAGACTGGATCACACTTTGCTTGTTCTAGAGGCTGCCGTTTGCCCAACGTCCAGATTTGTTCCTGATTAACCGGGCAACTTCCCTTGAAGTGATAGTGAACTTTGTTGAAGTTTGGGTTGAAGAGTTTAGTGGCTATGACAGTCCAAATATATCAGCTGCTCCTGTGCTTCACAAGTGTGGAACAGAGTATAGCCTCCCAATACGCATTCATTGAATTGCAAAAAAATTCTCAAAATGACTCATATTGCACACAAACAGGGAAAAAGCAGATTTAACGTTACCTACTTATGGAGCACAGAACATCTGCTGACGATCAATATTTTGGACTTGCAGCATGGACAGCACAACATAAAGTTCTACCAAGATTCAATATCACTTTAAAGGATAGACCTGGTGTAATTTTGGGGCCAGGGTTCAAAATATTATAATATATAACAATTTCTTTAAGTAGTTCTACATTATTCCTTATTTTTTACACATAAAAACCAATATTATGGCAGTTAAACACTTTTTCAGACAATTTTATAACATAACTGCTGAATACCTTACATTTACAGAGATTGCCTGTAATGTAGCTATTTTATGTTCTGATCATACTATACTTTTTTCCCCGTCCAAGCCTCGTGTTCAACCTGCCAAAGTTCTCCAATGTGACCCGCGACCTCCACTGGCTCCCTGTAGTAGCTCGCATCAAATTTGAGACAATGGCACTGGCCTTCAAGGCTGTCAATGGAACTGCCCCCACCTACCTCTAAACGATGGTCAGACCCTATGCGCCAGCTCGAGCGCTCCACTCAACTACCTCAACTGGCCAGCTGGTACCGCCATCGCTAAGAGGACGCAAAGGTCGCTCAGCTAAGTCACAACTCTTCTCTCTTTTGGCACCGCAGTGGTGGAATGAGCTCCCTGCACATAGTTGCTTAACAGCTTCCGCAAGAGATTCAAGACACATTTGTTCAGAGCTCACCTAGACTCTGCATAGCCTCCCTCCTCTACCAACCTACCCCCCCACCACCACCTTGTTTGATGACTGTTTAATGCCATAAATGTACAGACCTTTGTTTCATTATAGGTTATTATTATATGTTTATATATTGATTCCTTGTTTTGAGCATTGTGAAACCCATATTTTAATAGGAAATCACAGTAAAATGGGAAATTCCATAACATAACTGCGTAATACCCTACATTTACAGAGATTATGTTTAAATATAGCTATTCATGTATTTTGACATACAATGCTTAGTTTTCCATTGTCCAATGACATTTTTTTAACGTTACAATTCTCTAAAATGACTAATACTGTAAATGTGCAGATTCCTTAATAAAAACTTAAAGCAAGCCATCATCATTTTTATAATGTTGCCCCAACTTGCAGCAACTCAAAGCACCTTTTTCCTCTAATAAAACCTAGGACCAGTTTGACCGGATTGATTCTTTCTCACTTGTTAAAGAAATATTCCATCAAGGTGTGTTATTAGTAGATATCCTTCACATCATTAAAAGTGAATAAATCTTCAGTGGTATGTGCCTAACCCTATACAGGCATCGATAGGTACTTTATGGCAAAGCATATTTTGAAACACCGCAGGATCCAACAGCCCTGTTTATTCATGTGATTATTCAGTTATTGAAGCTAAAATAAAATAAAAAAGATCTTAGGAGAAAGAGGACGCCAAAATGAGACCATCTATATTCAAGATATTTCACAAGATATTCCATTCAAAAACAATCACGGAAGGACGCGCACTACAAACACAAAAAATCACAGCGCAGGCTTTGATGCAAGGCGTGCGCGTGAGTAAACACTCAGCATCTACCTAGTATAATCTCTTCTTCTCTTTTCTTTCCTTCATTCTTTTCTTTTTACCAGACCCGTTCGTGCTTGCTCAATAATTCTCATTATATCAGGAAAGCTGTACTTCACTCAATTCCAAAAAAAGCCCAAAGTTCTTTGTGCGCAATATGGACTCCAACCCCCGTGTCGGAGCCGAGCACGTTCGCAGCATCTTTGGTTTCTAAATGAGCACTCTCTTCTACTCCTCTTTGCCCATGTGGATGTCCCATGAATACCAGCCCAGTGATGGGATCATTTGAAGGGTTGGACATATTCATCCCATATATTTCTCTAGCTCCATAAATTTGGCCGTTTTAGGAAAACAGAAACAATGGAGAGGAACTTGGACAGGGGCTCAGTGGGCTTTAAGATAACAGACAGTCAAACAGGCTCCCAAACTATTCCTAGAGGCTAAAGACTGATTGGGGTCACAAGTGTTTAATTCACTGGTGCCCTCTCAGTAATTCAACTGAGAGATGTGGGATTACACTGAAACATGGATATGAAATGTCAAGGAACATAAGCCTGATTACATGTGATAGAGTTTAATGTATAAGGAGTATTAAAAGATCAAATAATTAGAAAATTGTTACATGTCATATTGGTACATATATATTCTGTATGTGTGTATATTTCTTATAACATTTTATATAGCATTTTCTTTTTCCTATTTTCATAGTCCGCAATAACTTGGCAGCAGTTCTTAAAGGTTCATTGTGTAATATTAGAGAGAAATATGATAAGTTGTCTGTGCTGCCCTGTGCTGGCTGTTTGCTAGATTCAATTTAGCCATCCTTGTTGGCGTACCAGTGGGTGGAATTAGATTTCTTTCCTCTTGCTCGAGTTTCAAAGAAAGAAAATATATTTTGTTCACTCAAATGGTATGCAAGGATTTTGTTAGGGAGTTACAATGTTGACCAAAAAGGGGGAGGTGCAGACGTTTCTGAGAAGGTCCAGAAAATAAGTAAAGCAATTTTGGTCACACTTTCCAATAACAGTACATTAATTGACCATAAGTTAACATTGGTTTATATAATACTGATAATTATAGAGCATTGGCATAGGGGTTAGGGTCGGGTTTTTGTATTGTACTTCAGTTTTTGTTGGTTCCAGTTACTCTGGTTAGGGTAAGGGTAAGCGGGTAAGGATTAGGTTTAGGGTTAATCCTGGACCTAACCCTATTAAATAATATATATATTAATACCTTAGTTAACATGAACGCCATTACCTTAGTAAACATGCACACCATTTTTAAACATGAACATCTTTTGTAAATGATACTAGACCATGAGTTTACTGTTTATCAACTGTTAGTTAATGCTTATTACTGCATTCACAAATGTAATTAATGAATGGTTTATTAATGTACCTTATTGTAAAGTGTTAACGCAATTTCATATGAGGGGACAAATAATTGCAAAATAACAGATGGATTTTGGAAATTGCTTCATTGCTCCACAAGATAATCATGTGGATGAAAAATAAATGACAAAGAGACACAGACGGTGGTTACGTGTTTGTTTGAATCATTCTGGGAGATAGTTATAGTTAGAAATGGCGCTATAGAATTGTCTGTGTCTTTGTGTGAGTGTCTATCCTGTGTTTATCATGCCGGGTCGTATAAAGTTAAGAGTGGGCAGTGCACAACTTAAAAGGAATATTTAGTGAGTATTCAGTTCATCCCTAAAAAAAAAAACGTCACTAATGAAACCAAGCCTCATGGTGTGTGGGAGTGAGGCTACAGCTCGGAGCGCAGGATCGATGCTGTTCAGGGGGGAGCTGGAAGCCTGCTATTTATGGTGCATATACAGTTCTCTGGATGTGAATCTGTCTTGTCTCTGTAGCAATGCAACATAAAATACCCTTAATGTCCCGGATCTGCTAGATGCCATGATGCTGAGCTTGTATATCTGTCGGTGTGATTGACTCAGAGAATTACATTAAAACTGAAGATTGTTAAAATAAATGATACCACTGGAATTTCCCACTTGCACATACAACAGTGGTGTCAATTACCGACCTGTGGCAAAGGCAAAGGTAACCAGGTAAATTTGTATGTGTACCTATATTTAATATTCTGCTCTGTTCTGTTATCTTTTTATTTATGCTACAATAACTGTCAATTATTTGGAGGTAAGTATATCCAGCTTTGTACAACGTACTGGCGTGATTTCCAATTCCTCTTGCCAGATAGCCCCCGGTTGTTCAGGTTGGTTGCATGATGCTTGTGGGCCACAATTTTCAAACAGAGGCAGAGATGGTGGATGTCCCTTAGTTCTGTTGTTGAATAACTACTCTTGTGTTACCATAGCCTTGTTGCTTGGGATTGAAAGGGGACTTTTTAATAGGGGTGTTTTTTACAAGACTAAAGCCGGTGCATTCAATACCTTTCAGTATTTCTTTCTCCATCCACTTGTCCTTCGATTTGAACACAATGTCTAGTCCCCGCTGATGTGTTTCCATTGTTCTTATTCACCTAGTGGCCATTTTGTTTCTCAACACTAACTGGCTGGGGGAGCTAAAAGTGGAATCCTACATTCAGTTCGCTCACCCAGCTAGTGTTCAGAAACAAGATGGAAGCAATATGGCCACTATAGGAGAAAAGGCCCATAGCACACTGTCACATTAACCGCACCGAGAAGAAAAGGACAGATTTTGGTCAATGGCCATTACAACATGAGTGGCCTGATTCCTTCCAGATATATTGTATCTGGAAGACACTATAGTTAGGATTTGGAAGTGCTTTAATATTAAAGTATTATTAATTATTAAGTGTTATTATTATTAATATGATTAGTAATATTACTGTTACTATTATTATTATTATTATTATTATTATTATTATTATTATATTCTACATGTATTGACGAAGTGGACCAGTGTGAGGACAATATGGCCAGAAGGTAATTTGCCCTCTGATCCTCTTCATCTATTGATTCTTCAGACACACTGGCATGATTGATGTTGCCCATTGCAGAGGAGTTTTGTTTAATGTTTGCTTGTAAGATGAACATTAACTTAGAAAACAAAATGAGTAAGGTGAACACAGGCTTCATTGTTACTTGGATACTATACTCGCCACCTTACCATAAAACAGTGTTATGGATAACAATGGTGAGGGACACAAATAGATAAAAAAAACATTGACCAAAGGTCATAATCGATGCATATAACAGACCAAAGTTTAGCACAACTATCATTTCATCCAGTCCTCCATCAGTATAAGACACCGTTTCAAATGCAATCTATTGTAGTTGGCAGCACACATACTCCATGTTGAGATGCAGCAGAAATAAAAAAATAAAATAAAAGTGCTGGTCTTCTGTCGCCTATCTACCAGCTGTGTCCCCAGGGCGCCTCACTACAGCCAATGTGACTTTGTCACACTGGGGTATAAATCTGAAACACTGTTAACAGAATTGACCCTATCCCAGGAGTAATGGAACTGTCACTGGTAAAGTCTGACCCCAGAATAACCCCTTACACGGCCAGCTCTGCAGGGGGAGCACTGTTTGTGGTAGATGATATCTGTCGTCCTCACTGGGATGAAAGAAAAAATAGGGGTCATACTGTTAATTCACGAGAGGCTATGTGTGTGTGTGTGTGTGTGTGTGTGTGTGTGTGTGTGTGTGTGTGTGTGTGTGTGTGTGTGTGTGTGTGTGT
>JAOPJO010000154.1:13341766-13355880 GCA_027123675.1 Molva macrophthalma
AGAGAGAGAGAGAGAGAGAGAGAGAGAGAGAGAGAGAGAGAGAGAGAGAGAGAGAGAGAGAGGGAGAGAGAGGGGGATTGAGTGAGGCAGTGAGACAGAAAATGAATGGATACTTACCTTTGGCTTTGATGATGATAGCCAGGCTATGGTGCCATTTTGAGGGATGCTGAGATGCCCAGGGATGTCATGTGATTACCCACCATCATTTCACTCTGTAGGGATAAATGGACGAGGGCATTTCTCCACAACCCATTTGGAAAATCCCATCTCTTGTTCCTCTTTTAAGCCCAATGGTACAGAGACTGTGGTGAATCCATTAAGGAAACTTCTATTCCTATGATGATGGAGTCAGCTGTAGTTATTTCAAACAAACTGCTACTGGGCTAAAAGACTTACAGGTAATTACCTAGTTCCTGGCTTTTAATGTTGAAGCTACATCATGAGAGGAGAGCTTTTTGCTCTGTTTCCAGACTCTGTATCACGGCATGCCTCTGTGTATGAAGTGATAAAATATTTACGCAGTCCCGTTCCCTAAATAAAATAAACGACAGTCACAAAGTGACTTGACAGGAATTGACAGATGCAAGAGCACGTTGTTCGTATCTTAGTCTGCCTGGAAAAACACCGGTCGGGAGGGGGGGGGGGGGGTTGAGAGCGACGGTGAGACACTATTCCAGTATGCACTTAGGCAAAACCACCTGCCTCATGGGAGCTACTCCAAGACATCAGGGCACTCGTGCTGTAATGGCCAGTGGCCTGACGTGAGTCTGGGTGGCTGGTGATAGGGTGAGGCAGAACATCGCTGTTCCCTTCCAACATCTGTCCTTTTCTTCTCGCCTGCCCGGTGCGGTTAGTGTGACGGTGAAGTGCCAGAGGAGATGGGAGGATGGAGTGCTCCTGGAAGACAGTGCTGCTGCTGGTGTGTGCGTCCCTGGGGGTCCAGTACACGGCCATACGAACCCTGAGAGACACCCTCCCCGAACCCTGCCAGGGATCCTTCAACTGCCACGCCAGACAGCCTAGAGGTAATGACGGATCATGGCATTAACGCTGCCAGGGTTAGGGGTTCAGTTCCCACAATGGGGCAACCCATGCCTGAGAATGTATGCACTCAGTAGTATAAGAAGTATTGGATGAGGGTGTGTAGCACATGCCACCTTTGTATGCAATTCTATATTTGTGTATTTAAAAAAAAAAATGGCAATGTATTTTGGTAGAATTCATGGAATGAGGTTCACCTCTTAGAATGAGGAAACATGTTTTAGCAGTCCGAAACAATAAATGAAAAAGCCTTAACTAAACCATATGGTATCTTTGAGGTGAATCACACATTGAGGCACTGCATATAGACTGACACGGAGAAGATCAAATCACACAGCATGAAGCTGGGGAATTCCCATTACATTGTGAAGTAGGAAGGATCTAGATTTGTAATATCTTTGATTTATTTGCCTATTATCTTCCAATTTATCTCCATTAAGCCGCTTCTACAGGGCTACCCTGGCTTGCAGGCACTGAGCGTCTGTGGACAGAAATAACACCCCGTTTGCAATCATCTCTTCATCAGTAGTAATTACACATTGGCAATCAGTGTTATATTTAGAGATTCACCATTTCATAATCCCCTAGGTAACCGCCAGCAGACAAGCCTCTTCCTCACGCAGGTTTACAATCTTAAATATTTAACCAGTATTGACTCTGTCGGGTTGTTAATGTTTTTTCATCCTTAAGTTATGAGTTAGGCAGGCAATATTTTACTTGTACAATCTTTAAAACTCTGCTTTGTTTTTTATTTTGTGACACAAATTGAAATGATTGAAAGAATATAATGTGTATTCTTTATTAAATATTAATTGAATTATGGAACATGGAAATCATCAAAGATGGCCAAATCTTGATGTACAGAAGCTAGCGTTCTTTACTGGAACGATGTGGAAAATATACTCTGGTGACGACTCTGCAATAAACACATTTGCATTCAGAGCCGACAAGGAAATCCCCATACTATTCCCTAGAAAAAAGCGTTTCTTGATGCAAAGGGTGCAAAGTTAGCGCTTTATTGCACCATTGACAAATATGCTGTGTACACACAATTACCATGCTGGAAAGAGTGGGATATACTATAGTTTGAATGTTGACCCTGTAGAAGTATGATTAAATCAAGTTGCAGTTTCCAAGTCTGTTTCTTCCAAATAGACAGCAGAGTCAGTACTTCTAGTTCAAAGCTTTATTGGTGCGCTCACGCAGGATATCCAAAACAACCACTCACAGTCCTTCCGTGATTATATTATTATTTCTCTTTTCTGCGTGTTAATCCTGCGTGCTCTCCTATTATTGTTCTCTTTCATTCATCACAAAACTCAGTATATAGAAACACATGACAAGGGAGGGGCTATCAGTTACCTCTAATCATTACCTGTTAACATACAAAAAGGTGTAACCCCCTGATTTCTATTGGGTTACCGTTAGTCAAATTAAGCCAATCACAACCCGCCTACACCCTCTCTAGGTTGAACAATTGGCGGGGTGGGATACCTGGGCAAGATGGGCCCCAGACCTGTTGGTCTGTGGGGGATCTGTTGTTGGACTGTAAGACAAAAGAAGGGCCATTTGATGCTAATACCAACCCCTCAGTTGCTCCATTGATCAATTGCTTTAAGAACAATAGGGGGTTAGAAACAAAGGTCTGGCAGGGAGGAGGATGAGAACAGGATGAGGGTGAATAAACATCAATTGTATGATCAACTCCTCAAGAGCAGTGGAGGGATAGAGACAGATGTTTGGCAGGGAGGGGGATTAATCACAGGATGAGGGCGAAACATAGAGCCCGACCGATATGAAAACTTTAGAAATGGTGTTGATTTATACATAGCGTAATCCCTCTACTGTGTTGGTTGAACCTCTAAATGCTTTAACTGAGCACATCCAGGTAAACGCTCCCAACACTAACAGTTTTACATCATGTTCTGTGTGAAGGTTAGTAGCTCCTCCCCATACTACAGGTCATTGGTTCCTTTAGCTCATGGTTTTAATGCGATGTTGCTGTGGGCCGAAGCATTGCTGGAGGGTGAGCAGCCAATCCCAAGGAGCTGCTCCAACCGCAGGATACCACACTACATATATAGAATAAAGGCCGTTATATCTATACTTTGAATATCGGCCGATATATCGATATCGGTCAATTTTTACTCCCTAATATCAGTATCGGCATCGGCCCCTAAAATCCAGTATCGGTCGGGCTCTAATATTTACTGTCTGATCAGCTAAAAGTGTGCGTCAGAGGCGGGGATCTGGCAGGGACGGGTGAAGGTGTCAATCATATTCATTCTTTGATGAGTCAATAGTGCGGGTCTGAGAAAAGGATCTGGCAGGGAGGGGCGTGAGGGCAGGGAAAAAGGTGTCATCAACTAACAGTGGGGGTCAGAGACAGGGTTCTGGCAGGGAGGGGGATGAAAACAGAATGAGGCAAAACCATATCTAACTGTTTAGAGACAGAAACCCCAAACTTTCAGCAACAGAACCTTGTCCGCTACTGGAAAAATCAGTGAAGGTCTGTCTCATGATGTCTCATGTTTCATTGAGAAATAGCAAAAACAGATCAATGTTCTACCATGCTGAAGTCCCCAGAACCTACCTGGTTTTTTTTTTCCTCCCTTTTTATTTGTTTCTGCTTCTTTAGACTCAAGGTGGAAAGCCTTATGTGAAGACACCTGGTTGCCAATCGACTTGCCCCATAAACACATCCTCCTGTTTGCGACCACGCGCAGCGGTTCGTCCTTCACCGGTCAGCTCCTCAACCAGCACCCCGGGGTCTTCTATGTGTTTGAGCCTCTCTACCATGTTCAACAAGCCTTCTCCAACACCAGCAGCAGACAGCGCCGGACGTTGGATCGCCGAGCGCTTCTGGGCGCTTACAGGGACCTGCTCTTGAACCTCTACACCTGCGACCTTCGCTTCATGGAGAACTACATCCGCCCCGAGCCGCAGGAGCACGTCACAGGCTCCTTCTTCCGACGCGGCTCCAGCCACGCCCTCTGCACGCCCCCTGTGTGCCCGGCCGAAAGCGGCTCGGCGGCCGACGGGCAGCCGGATGAAACCTGGTGCCCCAAGAACTGCGGGCCGTTGAACCTCACCCTGGCCTCCGCGTCGTGCCTGTCGAAGGGACACGTGGCGATCAAGACGGTGCGCATCCCCGAGATCGGAGACCTGCGCACGTTAATCGAGGACCCTCGCCTGGACCTGAAGGTCATCCACCTGGTGCGAGACCCCAGGGCCATCTTAGCCTCACGGATGATGGCGTTCTCGGATCAGTTCCGCGCCTGGAAGATATGGAACGCCACCCGGCGACAGCCGCGATACGTGGACCTGTCTCAGATCACGAGTACCTGCAAGGACATGGCGGCCTCCGTGGAGACAGGACTGCAGAGGCCCGCGTGGCTGCGCGGTCGCTACCTGCTGGTACGCTACGAGGATCTGGCCTTCAACCCAGAGGACAAAGCCTCAGAGATCTACAGGTTCGTGGGGCTGAAGAAGGACAGCAGGGTTTGGTCGTGGATCTCACAGAACACAAACAGTGACGCATGTTCTCGGTCCGAGTGGAACTTCCGGTACTCCACCACCCGGGACTCCAGAGCCACAGCCGAGAGCTGGAGGCTTCGCCTCGACTATGACATTGTGAAGACCTTGCAGGATCTGTGTAATGACACCCTGGCTCTGCTGGGTTATAAACAGGCCCACTCGTTAGTGCAGCTCAGAAACATGTCCTATAGTTTAGTGGAAGCCAGAACTTCCCAACCTCCGCTATGAGATTGACATTATCAAAAAAAGTATTTATTTGTGGATTCTTTCTGTTTTGTTGCTTATGATACATGCACATGGTTAAATATTTTGTGTCATATAGGTGGTAGCCATCAGTAGAGTCCTTAAAAACTGGTAGGGTCAGCTAGACCCCTCTGCCATTCATAACATCTGGAAATCAGGTTAAATGAGGACAATGTATTTGTTTAATACTTATATATTTGTTAAGTATTTGTTTGTTAACATAACCAACCTAGAGAACCTATGATTACGAAACATACAGAAACTGCTGCAATTCACCAGCGCCTCCTCTCTTGTTACTTTTCCAACCCTTTTTTGACTCTTATGTCAAATCCAATGGGAGATGAAGGCACTGTTTTATTGTAGTGCTTGGCAAAATGTACTTCTCCTACTTCTGTTTCCTACAGAGATAGGAGAAAATCTACTTTACACATTTTTGGACTGCGCTGTAACATTATGTATTGTAGTTTACTACAGGTCTTGCCTTTGTCAATATTCAGATTTTGTATTTCCTAGATTTTCAAAATAAATTATTTATACATTAATCTCTATCATAGAAGTGAAAATTGGAGGCCAAAAATGCCTTCTGTCATTTTTGTCCCATTAGCTTTCTTTGTGTGCCATCTCAAGATGGCAGCGCATTTTGGAGCTCAGTCGCTCTCTTGAGATAAATACTGGAAATAGCTTCTGCAGAAAACTAATTTTAGAACAATTGCATTGCTATTGATTAAGGGTGATTTTCTGCCCATACAGCGCTGCAACTCTCCAAAGCATGGAGTCCCCCGGGAACCAGGAACATCAATGCCTTGGCACACCAAAATGAGGAACAAAAGATGTTTGTCTTTGACTGGCCCTGCTAACCTAAAAAAGTAGAATTGCCCCTCTGATAATGATTTTTCCAGCCCGTTCCACCCCCTAGACTTCCCACAGCTGGGCTATATCTGCTGACACTAGGGACACATCACTATGCTGCATGGGGATTATATCAACAATAGATCTACAGATCCAGCTGAATGGAAGGAGGATTTAAGATGCAAGGAGAAGGGAGGGGCTGTCTTTCTTTGAACTTAATCTGCACGGCTATACTGACCGTACATAAGGCAAGGCTTTATGACACCCAGGGAGATGTTCTTCCTGCGCTCCACCATCCCTGCGCTGACACCGAAAGCTGCGAAGGGCCTGAGTCAGCCGACAGCTGATTACCGAGCTGTTATCCACATTCCATCCCAGCTCCGGCGTTCCATCTCCATCCACCCTGCCGACAAGAGCTGGACCAAACTGCAGTGGTATGAGTGGAATGTGAAAGGAAACATAGTGTGCATCTGGTGAAGGGTGGGGATGGGTGGGTAGATGATGATGAATGGATAATGGATATGAGCGCGTGTGTGCTTGTGTGCGCTTGTGGGTGTGTGTGTGTGTGTGTGTATGTATGTGTGTGTGTGTGTGCATGTGTGTCAGATGATACATGTTCAGAATGATGATGATATGATAATCTTCTTTCTCATTTACAGAAATCATAACAATAACAAGTCAAGCACAGAACAGTAGCAATGCACAATGTCCCTTATTGACTTCAGGCTTCCACCTCGACCCTGTCCAATACCATTAGAGCAATATCTGACATACTGTAATCTTGTGCAAATTAAAAGCCTACTCATCAATTTCAGTTCATACAGAGCACAATAAGAGTTAAAAATATTCAAGTTACAATAATAAAGTTTTCAACCAATTTATATAACTGTCTGCAAAGTAGTATGTATAATATACATATACAATACAAAAGTATGTTATGGTGGTTCGTAAAGATGACACAGAGATAAAGACACAACATACACCTTTTGGAAAACACCCAAGAGAGCTGATGAAGGAATGACCACACATTCACATACAGTGCTTGCAACACATTCATTTTTTTATACTTTATTATATGACATTTTATTTATCAATGGTTTTCTTTTCTTATGTTTTTTGGTGCATTTCTTCTCAATCAACTGGCAGTCAATGTAGTCCAAGAAAAACGCTCAGCGTACTTAAGATACATGATCAAAAAATAACTGAAGAGCGGTGAGTGCTCCTTAAGAGCTTGATATCCCCTTGTCTCCACCCAGCTAACACTTAACATTTTTCAATTGCCACAACAGGAACAGAGTATGCCATTTAGGGAGAGATTAGGCAGCGTTTAGGGCAGAATGAAAGCCCTCTGAGCCTCAGCGTCTTTATTACTGGAGCCATATGGGCCCTGGGCAGGCATCAGCCTCTGTCACACTCATCACTCAAACACTGTTATTTTCCTAAATGCACTGAGTAGCTCATGCATGCACATGCACATGCACTCACACACACACACACACACACACACACACACACACACACAAATACCCACACAAAGGCCTCCTTGGCACTAGCAGTCCACCGCTCTACATCTAACTAATAGACTGGAATAGTTCATCACTCATCTCTACCCTTTCCCAAATCTCTTTCTCCTTCCTCTACTTCCCTGGTGGCCCCACATTGACCTTTACACCTGAGACAAATAAATATGAAACAATAAGATGCATGCCATCTACAATGGGATAAATGATGTGCATAACATTCTGAAGTGGGAGAGTTTAAAGACTGTACTAGTAGATCAATGTTCTGCACATTACCATTAAAATAAACTAAAAACCTATAGCTTCTCAGAGAAGGCTCATCATGGACAGCAACACACACCAGCATGCGGTATTCAGGGTTGAATAGAGCTCCTCAAAGTAGAAGGAAGTCCGCTATGCTAGACTTAGCCCCGTCAGCACGATCACATAATTCCATTTACACAGACAGCAGTGAATTTTAACAATGCACTCAAGTGTTTTATGTCAAAGTGAATATGCTAAAAGCTTTCCTCTTGCGCAGGTCAACAACAGCCATGCACATAAAAAGACCATACGCCCCTGTTATTGGATTAAGAGTTTCATATTAACCGTCAGCCTTGTCTAAATCATGAGTATATATTATAGCAATAATTAAATGCATAATTGGCCTAATCCGTGATGGGCCTATTGCGTGGAAAATGCACTCAGTAAAGTTAATAGTATTTCATGAATTGCTGTGATATTGCTATAGGTAAGTTGGAATATTATAGTCCTCGGTAGTAGGCATTATGAAGTTTAATCTTGAATAGTGACTATGTTTATATTATACTATATAAGAGGCTATTTTCAGCCTTGATATGGTAGATTTCAAAGAAGTTGTAGCAGGTATCTTAAAAAATATTTCTATACCAATGTATTAAAAGCTGTAAAAATGAGTAATGTCTGATCGTTACCAATGAAGCACGACTTGAAAAATATTGAGAATTAATCTATCATAACATAAAAATTGTAATCTTTTGGACAGTTGGTTTAAATGCTCTGCTCTATCGGATGCTACCGCCCTGAATCCAGCAGGAAGCAAATAGTCTACTAGGACTAGTAGGCAGACTCTGATCCTTGCAACACCACTTATCATCAAATTGATCTCTGCTTGGCTTTAAATGTCTCAAGTGCCGCACTGGCACTTGAGACAGTCCTCTTTTTGTTCAAAGTTTAACCTACATGGCCAACGTAATGTGGGTCAGGAAGAATAGCAAGGTCATAACCATGTGAAGTACACAACTTGCACTAGTGATTTGCACACATCCCCTTAAACCTGCTAATATTGCAGGGGTTTGGTTTGCATTTCTTGCACATTGACCTATACCCATTTGCCCATTTATGTCATATCTTTCAATTGATCTAAATATATATATTGTATTGTTTTGTTTATTCTTATTATTCTAATTATTTTGAACATACAGTATATGTTTATATAGTTCTAAGATTAAACTCTTATTCTTATTCGTCTTTGACTCTTCTGTTACTGTCCTATAAGCTTGTTGCTGCTGTAACATCTGCATTTGTTTTATCTAGTGTTATCTTATCTTGTCTTTCACCACAAGTGAAAAGTGTCCATGTTTGTAGTTCTGTACTGTAGTTGCTGTTTAAAGATCCTTATGTAGATTATATTTATTTGGTGATAACTATTAACTACAAACTATAGAGATATTAATTAAGAATAAAACAAATATCTTATTGGACAAAAGTTGTATCCAATTAGAAATCGAGAATATCTTTGACTGAAAGTAAAAGTTCTGGTCCTGATGTCATCACGTCATGAAGGTTAAGGATCGGTCTAAACCAAACACATCAACTATTTCTTCATTCCTCAAGACAGAAGCAACAAGACTGTGTGAATACTGATGATTTTAACTAAAATAGTCAAATTGTTATAATGTATGAATGACAGACAACACAGGTAGGCTCAGAGTATCTGAAAAGCTATATTTCAGAAGTAAGTGGGCCTTAATTCTGTCTGTATTAAGCAGCGTGCCCCAGTGCATCATGGAACCTAGAGTTCACACAAGTATGGCCCTCCCAGCTGCCCTGTAAAGTGGTCGTTAGGGGCCAGTCAGTGGTCTGCCCTGCTCAAGATCAGTCCTCTCCTGGGGGAAGGCAGTGAGCTGGAGAGCACACAGCTGGGTCTCTTGGTCATGTCACCCTAATTGGCTTGTCACAAGGGCAAACTCACAGCCAGGCCTCAGCCATGGTGCCAAGGAAGAGTACCAGCCACTGTCTGTATGTCTATCTGTCTGTCTGTCTGTGGCGAGGACAGGGCTGTATATACTCAGAAATCTGCAGTGCCTACAACCTTCTTCTCTGCCACTGTGTGTCCTCATATGCAGGTTATCACAAACGTATTTTCAATATACCTCCTATGTTGATTTTTTTAAGTACACTAAATGAATGACCAAGTAACAAGTTCCTGGACGTCAGGTTTGGGCCTGGTCAAATGAGCATCTGCTGTGGCAATTCCTTTATGAGATATTGTGTCTAGGACAGAGGAGACTTCTAAATCTAAAAGCACACAATAGTTGTAGAAAATGTACCTATTTAATGTATGTATACACCAGTCTCCTCTCTAGCAGAGTGAGCCCAGAATACAGTTTCACCCCCACTACACAATGCAATTGTCCTTACATTATGTCAGGGAAATGTTGACATAAAGGACAGAGTTGCATGTTTTCTTTTAAGATAAGGGGCTTCCTTGTGACCGGTTCACCCCAGGCTAATGGTTAACAACAAAGGGGAACTAGATAACATTAGTTAACAGATGGGATGGCTGGATAATTAATAATTGATTTAATTAATATAGTGCTTTTTCTAGGGACCCAAAGTGCTTTACAAAGTGAGTATGTGTGTGTGTGGGTGTGTGGTGTGTGTGTGTGGGTGTGTGTGTGGGTACACCTCATCCACTACCAGTGTGTAGCACCCACTTGGGTGATGCACGGCTGCCAGTATGTGCCTGAACGCTCACCCACACACGCTGGCTGTCACAGTGGAGAGGTGCTGAGTGATGCAACCAATTCGAGACCGGGGGATGATTAGGGGGGCCATGTTAGTACAAGAGCCGGGTTGGGAATTTGGCCAAAACACCGGGATTAGCAACCCTACTCTTGCAATGAGTGCCATGGGATCTTAAGTGACCACAGGGAGTCAGGACCTCGGTTTAATGTCTCATCTGGCCTGGGGTGCTGGGGATATTACATACGCCAGAGGGATGAGCACCCCCTACTGGCCCTCCAACACCTCTACCAGCACTAATTGGCCTACCATCCAAGGATGGCCCAGGACCAGCCCTGCTTAGCTTACAGAGAAGCCAGCATTGCTATGCAGGTAGCCATGGTGCTGGTAAGATAGATACCACAACCTGAAGAAAGCAAAGCTCAAATGAGAAAATAGACAAGAGTATCTAGACTAATATACCTACTAGTAGGTAATAGTATAAAGAAAAGAAAACCACATATGGCTTTTCCACCACACATCCTTCTCCAGCCAGCATTACCAGAAGCTGGACCCGAGACAAGATCCCAAGGCAGTTATTTTGTAAAGTTACGTCATGTTTATTCGTTTAGCACTTTTGAGGAGTTGTACAGTCACAGTCTCAAAGGCCTCGGTTATTTAAGAATCTGGATTATTCTGGCTCAAATATTTAATCTCTCTCTCTCTCTCTCTCTCTCTCTCTCTCTCTCTCTCTCCATTCTGTTCTTCTGTTTTGTTGTTGGGTTCTAGTCACAGCACTCTGGTCACGTCAGTAGCCCCAGGGCTGACACGTCCGCTGATGCTAACAAATGACAGTCCTGCCGCCCTGACAACAGGTCCATCTGTCTGTGTCAGAGTGTTAGCGCAGCGGCATTGAATTTCATAAATGTAATCAGATGGGTTTGTGATGAAAGGGGTCGGTGTCCCCGACCGGTGTTATTCCACACACAACGTACATGTCTGCTAGCACCAGGTGTGTGTGTGTGTGCGTGTATGTGTATGTGTGTGTGTGTGTGTGTGTGTGTGTGTGTGTGTGTGTGTGCATGCGTGCGTGTGTGCGGGGTGCGTGTGTGCGTATTGTGACATGTGAGACAGTTGGTCATGCATCACACATGGACACCTGTGGCTATTTGGGGAATAACATGATGGCCAAAAGGTTGAGCTTGAGTTGTTGTTGTTTCCACTGATGCACAAACTCTGTGGATTGGGTGATTATAAAGCAGTTGAGGATCTTCCTCTGGAATACTGGTCAATAATAAATAACAGGTTTGAGAAGTATATGCTAAATACATTAAATATGGTATCAGTGCACCTAGGTGTAATAGATGTTCTAGAATAATTTGTGTGACAAATAAATATAATGAACTGATCCAGAGGAATAGTTGTATGCAAAACGTGCTTATTTATGGCCAAGTTATTTGAAGGGTCAAGGATCTTTTTACTAAAAAATCAAACGGTCTCAAATTATGTTTCTTGAGGGACAGTTGGTGTCCAGGAAACATAATGCTCAGTAAGAACCACAAAAAAGCCTCTAATTAGCAGTTCAATGATTCTAGTCTTGACCTGAGCATCTCCCTCACACGAGCAGCTAATCTCTGCTGATGGAGTGTGAGAACTCATTGATCGGAAGTCCCATCCACCTCTGGTCCATGAGAATCCTATCGACCCGAGGTAGGCAGAGTTTCCATTCAGTCAGACTCCAAAGTTATACTTCAAAGGTTCTTTGTAATTACCTTTTGTTCCTTTAGTGAGTTAAATGTCTCCATTGAGAATAAAAGTGGCATGGCTTCAGGGCTTCTTCCAGATTGCAGATTAATTAGCAATAATAAAAGCCTTGGAAACACCTAGTTGGCGATGGCGCTCCGGCCGGGAATGCTCTGTTTCTTGAGTGGGAGCGATCTCAGTGATCTCAAGAGACTCCTGGGAACATTGTTGAAGTTGAAAGTGCTTCTGACATTCACACTACTCCTTGTAGATGCAGGATATGTTCATAGGACTTCATCACAGTTGTCCTGAGCATACAGACTATTAACTATTTACTGTAACTCGCATTCACCCTGTCAGTGTGCTGGCACAACAACAACATGATAAGTGCAGACATATTCAAAATATCATAAACGGTTGAGGATCAGCTCTGCATGCAAAATATTACATTTTCTGTTTTTAGGTTCAATTTATATATTTAGTATCCATTATTCTTTAATGAGCTAAATTAAATTGAAATGGGATAAAGTGAGCCGATATCTTAATGACTTATTGCGCTTCACTTACCATCTTATAATATACGCATAATAATAACTTTATTAGGTGAAATACAAAAGTCAGTATATACATTTTCCTAAACCTGCAATTTAAACAGAAACATTCTGCATTATTCAATACCACTATGACACCATGACTATGACACTATGACAAAGTATTTGAATTAATTAGGCATGATCATGGGGATTCTTGCATAGACATCAACTAAGCACCTCAGAGACAATGGGGGAAGGAAACGATCATACAAAAAAGAGAAGAAAAGGGAAAAGAGGAGTGTTCATGACATAGACAGAGTCTCTTAATTCGTATTGAAACAAATTAAAGGTAGTGGTATATATGGTATAGAGAAAATAAAGTATTTTAAACAATAAAGGGGATGGGTGGAGGTCCTTGTTTGCAATCTCGAAGAAAATGCTCAATGTTGTCAGTTGAGGAGAGAAAGGGGTTCTACCTAGAGCAAGTTGCATGAGCAAAAGATTTTTCATGCACACGCATGTGCACACACACAAAACAATATAGAATAGGCCATTAGCTTATGGCTTTAATATCATACACAAGCCTAATTTAAACTTGTGTGTTTTTTTTTATTTAGTAATGTAACGTAGGCTAGGAGAATTGTAGACACAGACAATTTTTTATTCAAGGTTGTCATCCAAGCAAGCTCATGCGAGCGGTTATGTCACTGCTTAAAAAGTTTCATATACGTCATCATTGACATTGGTTAAGTTAAAAGGCCAGCCTGGACTTCAAATAAGGGTCCCCCAGTCGGCCTCGCCACCTGCTGGTCTGGAGCTGTATGGCAGGTTTGCTGTTGCCTCCCATTAGCCCAGGCAACTGGAGACAATGCAGCTGTAATTTAAAGCAGTAATCTGTGAAACACAAGCCCTCAGCATGCCCTTGTGTATGAGATTATGGGATGCTGTGTCCCTTTCTATTGCTGTAAATACTTTTTTTTTCTTCTATATTGCTATCGTGGGTCTGACTGACACCCAAGGGTGGTATCATGGCAGGAGGTCCACCAATCAGAGACACTGGAGTCTCCTTTACCACTGAACAGCTGGTCGGATAAAATGGATGGACTCGCACTCAGTGAGTCTGCACTGACGTAAGCACTGAAGCCTTCCAACTACATGGGATTTCAAATGGCATAGCAACATTATTATGTTGACTCAGCCAAAAGATCAGTCAGAAGCATAGAGGCCCAGCATTTGTTAGAGTGTGGGTCTCTGGAAACCCCCAGCCCAGGAAATGGAGTAACCCTTTCTCACACTTAATGAGTTACAGACATTTCTACGCCTGTTTTTGCTCAAGACTCCCCATGAATAACGAAAGCATGTGGCTACTCTCTGACAGAGTGCCCATTTAGGCGCAGTAAATATACTTAGACTTGACGAAAGTGGCATCTTTATGGTTAAGGTTTTGGTTTTTCACCTTAATCTTTCAGGAATAAAGTGTCTTGCAGATAAAGGAACATTCCACTGTGGTACCTTGTTGAGCAAATTGCATGGTAAAAAGATAATTTTCACAAAGGTTTTTTTAGATTAACTAGTGACAAAGTAATGAATGTGAATAAGACTTTATTTTCTATGACACACACACACACACACACACACACACACACACACACACACACACACACACACACACACACACACACAC
>JAOPJO010000154.1:13381503-13393457 GCA_027123675.1 Molva macrophthalma
GATTGGCTGATTAGAAATTTGCGTTAACGAGCAGTTGGACAGGTGTACCTAATAAAGTGGCCGGTGAGTGTATATATTCATTTTACGAAACTAAACCAGCCTTGCAAATGGCTAGAACCAGATATATCCAACCCACATGGGTCGGGATGAACTATTGTAAGGTGAGTACTGCAGGCAGCTAAATCACAATTACAATCTCAAAGGGCTTTACGGCCACATTTTATGACACCCCCCCCTAAGCCCCCAAAGAGCAAGGAAAAACTCAGAATTATCAGGGGAACCTTGGGAAGGAATGCAGAAAGAGGGATCCCTCCTTCTAGGGATGGTTAGGAGTGCAATGGGCGCCATAATGGCAGCATGTTGTTTGATTGTTAGAAAATGGAAAATGAGGACTGTGCATGATGGTGCAGAGGTGTGGGTGAGCAAGCTTGTAGTCGTCAGGTGGGGTGGCCAGGCATCACAGACAATTAGAATACGGTTTGTGTTCAAACATTTTAAATCCTAATGACGTTAATGTTTCCTTAATGGGGGTGATGGGGGTTGACCTTCCGGATAAAAAAAACAAGTGGTTTCTTTTTAAGATATAACAGAGACATTGTAGGCCTCAAAAGTCCAGAAATACATGTCTGGACAAACTAACCCATGAGGACACACAACCCCCTGTTCACCTACCGGTCCAAGTGGGGTCTCACCCAGTGTGGGGAGTCATAAAACAAAGTGCATATGTGGAGTGAAAGAATGTTGAGTGTAAAACCTTTTAAATCATCTTTATTTATTATTTATTTATTACTATTAAGCAAAGCTCATGCTAAATCTGGAACAAGTGAAGCACGTTTTTGAGCAGCAAAAGTTTACAAACGGCACCCCATATAATATTGCATTTTCCACTGATAATCAAATGAATGTCAGCCATGTTTGGTTTTCAGCGATAGCAGCGTCCATGTCAACCACCATAGCAACGATAGAAGACGTTGTATTCTAACAATTTTCTGGCAAGACCTGAAAGAATTTTCGTAATAACTAACAAACGAAATGTCATATACAACCACTGAACGAATATTCTGAAAATAAAATACACATTTCTCGCTAGAACTGTCATCAAAACCCATTTTAATGCAGAATCTATATCAAAATATTGCATTTTCAGTCAAGTGACATGGACGCAGGCCTATAGAAAATAATAGGCCAAAAAAACATAGGCATCTCACATTTTTAGAGCCGTTTTTGTAAAATGTTGTGTTCAAAACTGTTGATTCGATTCCCAAGAATGCCGCTAGAGGCTTGAATCAGATACTGCACACTGTGAACTAAATTTAAGAGAATTTATTCTTTGCCGTTGAAAAGCTTACACAAATGCATCAATATATTCTGCAGAATAGAGACAAAATGTTTCAGGCCCCACAGTCCCTCCGTCCGTGAGAGTTAGCTGCCTGACGGTCCTCCACGTAAAGTATGAGCTCCACACATGATCACAAACATATTATACTATTAATTACTCCTCCTTCAGCACCTCCTTTGATCTGACCCCTCCTGCTGTACCTTTCCCCTGTGCATGGAGATGCCTCAATGGCAGCCGATTCCTTATCAAGGGCGCATTCCAGTTTTGCTACTGGAACTCTCCCTCATATGAAGTTGTTATTCGGCTTTGTACTGGAGTAACCTCTCACACCTGGCTAAGGCCTGGCTATTCTATGAGTTTAGAACTCCTTATTGATCTATGTTAACCTTACAGCATAGCAAAAATGAAAAATCACCAGTAGATATTATGACTTACATACATAGATATTGCTATAGCATAACTTTTACTACCTGATTAAATTACCTGATTTAACTGATAAAAATACGTACTCCCCACAAATACTACTACGTTTTCCACTGTGGACCATATACTACATTTTGGTGTGAGACTGGGTTGTTCTCTGAATATGCTTGGTAGATGCTGCCTTTGTGTCTGCCAACTGTCTTCCCATGATAATGACCTATTAAACAAAATACTTTGCTGTCAAGAGTGTCTTAGAAGAAAATAAATGTCAATCATATTTTTTTTACAAATCATTTATTCATTTTACAAAACAATATTGGTCACAAGCAGGTTTTCATATAACACTGTTTGTTTTGCTCATAAATACATTGATTATATGTACAATAAGAATCATGTATATGTCGGACCCAAAATGACAGTTAGGTCCGTCAGAACCATTCAAATGATGTGCTGATGGGCTCCCCGGTCCACCAGAACAGCAGGAAGGCCAGAGACAGTAGAGCGGTACCCAGCAGGTCTCCCAGGGCAGTGAGGTAGGGGATAGAGTAGCTGTCAGGGTCCTTCCCCTTCTGCCAGAGCCAGTGAACCAACCAGTCGGCCGCACACAGCAAGGAATACACCTGTGGGGTGTTAGGGGGGAGGGGGAGGGGAGATTACATGGAAGACCACGGAAGTCGGACGCCGATGGATTGTGAATACCGTGAGTTACTCGGACCCGGAGAGCAGGATAGACTCACTTGAATGAGGGCGGTAACCAGGAAGATGAACAGGAAGAACGGCGTCGGCACCGTGTGAGCACCTTCCATCAGATGAATCATGTATAAGAAGATCAGCTGACCCGGGATGACCAATAGGAATAGTACTTGGGCTGATCTATGGTTTGCTCCTGGAATAATAATACAAATGTAATTAATACAAAAAATCTCAACATCACAATAAAGAAATAAATCGCAATATTGCAGCTCTAGTGTTCCTCTGAATCCCCGCGTCCGATGACACCCCAAATGAATAGACGGGTTTATACAAAATCGTTCCAGAACACATATCCTACTTCTCCCTTCTCGTGTCCATCCGGTCTTTGGTCATTTAAATACCCCCGTGCCAGGATCCCACAGGTGAGTTAAATCCCCTCTGATCATTCCTGTGTGGGGCTGATCAGCCAATCCCAGCGCCGATGTTGTAATAGAAAAATGTGATTTTTCCATTACAAATCCTTTCTAACTGCCATTTGTTGATTATGCCTTTTCCTTGTCCCCCTTGGGGTGGTCAAGGGTCAAAGGCTCCAGCTGAGAAGGCACCACTACATCTCCCCCTTTTAAGGATGTGGGGAGGTCATAAAGACACAACCCAGGTCATCTGTAAATCATTCTACATGTAAACTGTATAAGTAGTCCTTGCTTTTGTCAGTGCATTGGACTTCTCCATGCAAAGCTATTAGAGAGACGCAGAGCAAACTCCCATCTGAGATCTCGGATTATTGTATGTTTATTACTTAAATAAATCAGGCTAATTATTAGTATTTCGGATGACTCTTTATTCTTAAACAGTTTAGACAGAAACTATTGACGTGTCCCAGAATTCCAAGCACACCGTAACACAGCGTCATACACAACATACGGTACTATCCCCAGTGCTCAGAAACAAGTAGAATGAAAAAGAAATAAAGAAATAAATGAAAGAAGGTGTTTTTGTTTTTTCTTACCAACAATACATCTCTCTTTTAGGTTGTCGTCGTGTTGGATGATAAAGAGTGAAGAAGAGCAACAAGGTTTTTTTGATCCACGATGTGGACACATTAATAGCCTACCTGAGCCACAGAACATATGGCAGGGTCTGCAGCGGCCCTTACAGTCCTCTGGAACCTCCCCAGGGGAGCTGTAAATGTGCAGGGACGTAGAAATGCGACTACACTGAATGGAGACCAGACTTCCTCCAATCCCTACGTGAAGGCAGTAATCATGGGAGAAGCAACATAAAAATTAAAAAAATTGCCATTCTTTTTTTTGGGGGCAATTTGTATGGATATAAACTAATTAGGGAGGGAAGAGCACCCACCGTTTATAACTGGAACAAATATTATAATTCCTGCCAAGTTTGCATTTGTTACAGTCTTGTCAAGGATAAGTCCTCCCAAACTGAAAAAGACACAAACAAAAATATGTTTGTTGTCACTGGCTATCAATTTTTGAATACTATTGACTCATACTCAATTTACTACTACAATTACTTCGATTTTACCATTTACTACCAGCCTACTATTCTCTCATTTAGCAGACACTTTCATTCAGAGCGACTGACAGTGAAAATTCAGATAAAGTAGGTGATCTGAAACTGTTGTGAATACCTGCTGATCAGCATGGCTGTAATGATTGGTTCCCAGCCTTTACGAAGGAGGATACGGCTAGCTGGTTGTCTGGATGAGATGACTACCCACAGTGGGATAAGACACAGTAATAGCACATCCACCAGGTACAACACATAGGAGTAGGGCTCTGTGATGAAGAGAAATGGATTTAACACATTATATTTGTATTGTTTTTTCATGATCAGTTATGGAAAATAAAGACATACATTCAACTAAAATGTCATATATTAATTTGGGACTTATTGTTTGAGATTCAATTCAATTTAGTGAATCCATTAAATTACATGGTTGATACAAATGTTTTAATGGCATAACGGTACTTTGCTGCCATCTGCTGGCTGTAGGGAAAACTCACAAGGTGGGGTCTATTGAAAAAAAATGAAAAAATTTGAAAAAAAAACGGGCGTCATTGGTTACCGAGGCATCCGTAGAACCACCGACTGAAGCTGGCGAGGAAGGCAAGGGTGATGAGGTCTCCAAAACTGGCTGCCAAAGGCGTGGCCACGTTGTCTGGGTTTATACCCAGTTTCTTGGAGCCAAGGATCAGAGCCACCATGATAACACCTTAAAAGTGTAGAAGAAGAATTGAATGAATATGAATTGAATCAATATGTGTACCATGATGTGATATGAACTGCTACTTCATCAAGAATTGTGTGTACATTCTAACCTTGTATTTCTGATTCCTATGGCTACTCTACACTCCGTCCAATTTTTTTAACTAGGTTGTGCATCACTTTAAGTATTGTGGTAAGTACTTTGTTTGCAGCTACTCCAATTCCGATTGCCTAGGATTAATTGTTCTCAGCCCAACTTGTAAGTCGCTTTGGAGCAAAGGGCCCCCTAATGGACTAAATATAATGTTTATTTTTCTTATAAATACTGTTGGACTCTCCAGCCATGGCTGGAGACACTCTGTCTATGCCATGGGTTTGTGGATATCACACCTACACATTTCATGTGTTCCTATAAATAATCATGTTGTCTGTCAGGCCCATGCCAATGTGGGGACATTGTTTAGTGGTCAGCAGTGGATTACACAGCTCCCTTTAACACGCACCCAATGGGCTTATTCGTTATGTAGTCAAAACCTGAGTCAAATAATAAGCAATCTAAAAAATAATTGACAACTACACCATAAATAAAAGCCTAGTAGAATGAGAAACAACCTCAAATATAAATGACAAGTAGATTACACACTCAATTAAAAGCCTGGTAGAGTAGCCAGGCTGGTGAAACGAGTGATGAGGGCACAATGAGCAGAGGTCCATGTAATTAGCTTGTGCCACTGACTCCTTTGAGAGGTCTGTGCACGGCCCTGGTGACTGTGTATATATGCCAACTGTCTTTATCATCGTGACCTATTATTAAATCAAATACTTTGCTGTTAAGTGTGTCTTGGAATCAGTTATTTTCCATTGATGACTTCATAAAGCCAGTTCATTGCATAACAATGACTTTATAAAAACTTTTTAAAGGACATTTTTACAGTCAATATGCCGGTTTTAATTCCCCATCCTTTCATGGTTCTGCCTGGATAATTTCAGCATCAGTCCGCTATAATGTTACAGACTTCATAAAGAAGGACATTATGTTCATTACCGGCAGAAAAGAGAGACAGACACAAGGTCCGTATGACAGACTGCGACTGGAAGTTGTCCTACAGATGATGTTCCCATACCACACGTTGCCCTTAAGTCAGAAACGACCAAGCAGGTGATCATGCTGAAGCTGTTAAAATCACAATGTGTAAGATAGAGCCTCTCCCAGTAAGTAGGCGGGAGGCTTTCCAAATATAAAATCTCAACAACAGTGTTCTGGGAGTGTCAATAGTATGATTTTTGCAAACAAAGAGAGAGGAGCCACTACAGATATGTCAAGGTAATTTTAAGATACCAGCTAGTTTAAATGTTAAATGATAACTTCAACATGCACAGATACATCCAGTTCAGACTGACTAACCAGGTGAGGGTCATATTCACAGTGAGGGATTAAGTGATTAACATACCCATTAGGAAGTAAGTTTTGCAACACTAATTATTCATGTGTTCATGTATTCATGTGTCATGTGTGAAAGGCCTAATAAATAGACCACTTAGGTGCACATTGATGTTGAACAGGGGCGTGTCCAGACTAATTTAGTAGGGGTGGCCCAGAATAACAAAGGGGAGCACCAGACCATAACACTAACTATGTAGAATGGTGAAAAGAATGTGTACACAAAATTAACGTGGAAAATATTGCTTATGATAACCAGTTCACAAACTAGGACAATACAAATTTGTACAATTATAAAAGGTTGTGTAGCAGTGTGTGGTTAAATATATTAGCTTGTAGATTTAGGCACTCTGGATGGCCAATCACATTTATTTGGGGGGGGGGCATGTGCCACACTGAGCCCCCCTGGACACTCCCCTGATATTGAGTGCTGTCTGTTGTACCTTTAAGGCTGGCCATCAACAGACAACAGGCCATCTGTAAAACAAGAGCTGGTAATCCTCCACCTGGAAAATTCCTTTTTTGGTTTCCTTCTTTTGTTTTTAACTTTGCCCAGCAACCAACGGTCGTAAGCTCCCACTGACCCTTTGTTCAATGCCTTATCATTTTGGTTCCTTTACTGTCTCACCGACGTGCACATCTGCTGTCTTTGAATAATGAAGTAGTGTTCCTGAAGGGCGTGAAACTGTGAACAACTCTGTAACAATATGACCAGGGCTCACTCTGCCAGAGAGGAGACTCTTGTATTGTATACTATGTATCAAATACTCTTATATTGTACAACTATTTGGTGTTACTTTAAATGTAGAACTCATTTAAAGTAACTTGCGTCTAGAACATTTGTTCTAGACGCAATATCTCATAAAGAAATTGCCACAACAGTGTTCATTATCAAAATTATATTACCAAAGAAAGCAGGGAGAGGATAGGTTGTGGCCTTACCTTGTAGCAATGAGGCCATGAAGGCAGTGGCCAGACTGATTGAACACAGGAGGATGGCATGGTTAAAGGGCATCTGACCCTCTGCCATCCAACCTAAAGCAATCGCCATCAGAGCAGCCAGCAGACCCAGCACAGTGGCCTGCAACTGTAAAAAGAG
This sequence comes from Molva macrophthalma, assembly GCA_027123675.1. NCBI lineage: Eukaryota > Metazoa > Chordata > Actinopteri > Gadiformes > Lotidae > Molva > Molva macrophthalma. The sequence goes on from JAOPJO010000154.1 coordinate 13,388,728, forward strand.
TGACAGCAAAGAGCTTCAACTCAGTTGAACAAGACTTTTAACACAGTAACAGTAACACAGTATCCTGCTTACCATGTGAGCTTTGAATCATTTAGCCATGTGTTGTTTTTATTTAGAACTCACGGTAAAGTAAGGATTAGATACGCCTTTGAAATCAATACACACATGGTTTTTCTATTTTATTATTGTTTTTATTAGCTGTTTAGCACTGTTTAGCAAAAGACTGGAATCAGATACAGGTTCAAGAGTAGGTATGGGAAAAATTTACCATAGGTTTGAAGGAAGTATAATCATTATCTTGCCTAAATGAAATACTGTCTGAGTTGAAGTGATTTACATTGAGCTCATCCATGTCACATCTTTATTTTAACTTATATATGTTTATATTATATATATGTTTATGTTTATATATATTTGTTTCCCCCAATTTGATTGGACTTTGTTACTTTACTCAAGATTGTTTTTGTCACACATGTAAACTACTTCAAGCCAGTGATCATTGGCAGACAATTTCATCTCATAAGTACATGTGGATTATTATGTATGTTTTATATCGGTTCAGTTAATAAGGTGATGTTGTGGATAAACACTTTAACAAAATAAGGGAGGTAGAGAAAGCCGAAGTTTGAAAGATAAAGACTTTATTATCACTTGCAAAGAAGTAACAACAAAACCTGAGTTGGTTTGTAAAGAACTCCCATTTATGATCAGGCTTCAGGTTATATTGCCAAAATGTGTGGAATCCGCCTACATGCACTGACCAATCACAACAACCTATGCATTGGGCCTAGGAATTAGGCACCTCCCCTGTGTCCCTCACCCAAGTTGCCCACTAACTGAATATACAATTATCCTCCTTCTCTGGAATCTCAGTAGATAACATCATAAAGAATTTACCTCTTAAACATTACAGTTATATCAGCTGTAAGGCAGTGAGATACTCTGTGATTAAAATCCACTCGTTACCTTATTATTAAAATGATATAAAGCATAATAATAAGACATAATCCCCCCCCCCCACATCCCTCTTACGCACTTATTGTATGTTGTATGTCCTTGCACTTAAAAATAGTACTTAGCATTGTGTAGCATCTTATCCTAGCTATCTTTGTTGCATGCAGGGAATGGGTTAACAATTGTTAGTGCTTGGCACTTGTTTCTATGAACATCCTTACTGTACCGACAGCGATATATTGTTTCTCTTTCTTCTGACAAATGTACTTATTGTAAGTCGCTTTGGATAAAAGCGTCTGCTAAATGCCCTAAATGTAAATGTAAATGTAAACATAATAAAGCACATGTGTTTATAAGATGAAATTGTCTACCAATGATCACTGGCTTGAGGTAGATTACATGTGTGACACAAACACTCTTGAGTAAAGTATAACCAAAGAAAACAAAGGCCTCTACCACATATATGAGTTAACATACAGATGTAACATGGATGGGCACAATGAAAATCCTTTCGACTCAGACAATAAAGCATACGTTCCGAATGACAACAATGCATACGAGTGTTGTGGTTGGTCAGTACATAACATGAAGCCTGATTCCAGAACAGGAGTTCTTTGCAAACCAACTCACGTTTTGTTGTTTCTTGTTTGCAAGTGATAATAAAGTCTTTATCTTTCAACCTTCAGCTTTTTCAGCCTCTCTTAGTTTGTTAAAGTGATAAGTGACACAGGTTAGGCATCTACCTCAAGGATGACAACAAGTGGGCTGCAGACCCGGGGGATCGAACCAGCTCCTTTCGAACTAACTGATTATAAAAATATATATAATTATAATTAACCAACTCATAATTATGCATAACATTCAAAAAATCCTCTACCTGTTTAAGAGACAGATTCCCGATGATCAGGCTCCTCTTTTCCCTTGCCGTTTCCATTTTCCCAGTATTCACCTGTCAACAGCAGATTATGTATTGGCTTTAGTTATTAGTTATTAGTCATACCATTACCAGTGGGTCCACAATACTGAAGGGATTGGTAATGCCCCATAGACCATCCTTACTCAGCCATCAACAATAATAAGGAAGTTGTTAGATCAACTTGAAAACATTGCAACACACATTGCAAATCCCTTTTTTTGTGTGTGATATGGTAATGTACTGTACTATGAAAGACGCTGCAAGCAGCAAACATGCCTTAATAGCCCGGGTTATTTATACTCAACACTCACTCTAATTCACATGATGCCAATCAGCTATGGTTGAGAACATTCCCGGGCCTTCAGGGAATCTTTCAATCCACTTATTACAGAGGAGACGATAGTCTAGTAGGCTATAGCACTAGCCGGGCAATGCATGCTCAGCCTGAGGAGGGTTTTCAAATATAATGAGACATTTTGTATTCTTTCTTAAAAAAAAAAGATATATACTATATTTAGTAGTGGGTTGCATTCTTATGAATGGGGACCGTGTCGGAGGCTATAATTGGATGTTTAACTGCTGTGTGATTCAAAGGTCGAAGAGGATTTTCACAATGGGATTAAAATTGAAAATATGACCTAAGGCAGGGACAGCGCATGACAATAAATTATATAAGATGTTGATGTGTTAACATTTACGAGTGTTTGCTCACAGCAGTTGAAAGCCTGGAAGCAAGGGTCATTTCCAGATTTCCCTTGAGGCCCAATGCTGAAGGGACCAGTATGAAGATCTCTGTGACTTCCTGAAACACGTCCCAGTGCTTTAAGACACACACACACACACACACACGCATGTACGCACAGGCACACCCACACACATGAATAATGCATATTTACATTCACAGGCTGTATATATTTCAGAATGGTAAACAATGACAATATTTAGTAGATGAATGGCTTTAAATAAATCAGAAACTTATCAAACAGGCAGTCATGTGTGCTCTATCCATGCCCCCCCTTCATTTTCTCATTATTCTCACCTGAACCAGATCCAGCAGCATACCGGCTGAGACGGTGCCAAGCCCAGCCAGCAGGAAGGGCACCAAGATCTGCAGCACCAGGGCAGGCATCGTCTCGGTGGGCCTGCCCGGCCCGCCGCCGTGGCTCTGTGGATCTTCCCATGTGCCAGCAGCTTTGTTGATGCTCCTTGTGCTGCGGCCCCCCCGGGGGAGCAGGGGCTCGGCCTCGTCCATGCGTACCCCAGATTGGGACGTGCCGCGCGGGGTCCTGTTTCCGCGTAAGTCCTGGAGCTCCTGGTGGTCTTCTGAGAGCTGCATGGATGTGTGCAGATGGTCGTCATCTTTGCCCAAGGCGTGGGATATTGCATTGCCCATGGTTAAGAGAGTAGATGGGGAATTCTTTCTGGGAATGTCTTGAATGAGAATTTGATTCCAGATACTTTTCAAACCCAGCTGGAAATCTAGACTGGCTCTGATGTCTCACAGCACATCTGAAAATAACAAAAACCTTGGTCAGGATATGGCGACATGCAGAGTTCTTTGAGAGTGGTTGTAAGATGACATGTAAGCAGCATCTTTTGCATTGTAATAATAGGGGTTAGTAATGAGACTTCAGCAGGTCTACTGGGCCATCAGGCCGCACTGGAGAGAATGACAATACAGGTTTTATTCCAAATAAAACTAACACTGATTTCACGCTTTAGACTAAGTTAAAAAAAGGTAGGCCAGCTGGAATCAAATGAATGGTTGAATTGTCATTTAAATTAAACCCTGAATCCATGCTACAGACATATTATGGCAGTGGTTTGACAAGGTCATGTCACAAACACCCGCATTGTCCTTGGACATACCTCAAATTTCCTTATAAGACATTCTCGTTTGTCCATTGATTAATTTCAATGGAACAATAGATAGCTGTGTCATCGGATTGGACACATATAGCCTTGGACAGCTTTTTGGAAACCAAAAATATTTTTGGTACATGTTATACAAATCCTTAGCATTTAAATAGGTTACATATACAGGTTGAAACACATCCCCATCAAGATTATTTTCACATATACTTTCAATGTCAATTGTTAGGTCCAAACAAAAAAACGTATCAACAAAGTTATTAGAGAGTACTACAATTTCAGCAGAGTTAATTAAGTGTCTTACTCTCAATTTTACATGAAAGGAGCAAAAAAAATTAAGAATCCAGTTCACTGCCGTCCAAATCTCTGCCTTCCCTCTGCTCTCTTGGTACCATCCTCCCTGTTCCCCTGTTCACCAGTCTCACACTCACTTACTCTCTCTCTCTCTATCTCTCTCTCTCTCACACTCTCTCTCTCTCGCTCTCTCACTGTCTCTCCCACAAACAAGTGACATCCCCACCCATCCACACTAATATTTGCACGCACGTGCCTACACACACACACACACACACACACACGCACACACACATACACACACACACACACACACACACACACACACACACACGTGCATATCCACGAGAAAAGGAACTAAAACGGCTGACAAGGAAAAAGTGGCTAGACATTGAGAACAACTTGCTACTCAAGTTATGGTTAATGGACATTCAAATTGCCTTGTACATAGTTCCTCAAAGTCATCTGGTATTCAATTAACCTAATCATTTTAGTATATACAACTTGATTCTTGGTCCAATCTGAACCTGTTATAATAATTATTGAATGTGGCGGACTTCACCAATACTGACCCGGTGACATTTCACCACACTACACAGAGACACACAGACACACAGACACACACACACACACACACACACACACACACACACACACACAGACACACACACACACACACACACACACACACACA
>JAOPJO010000154.1:13403387-13419541 GCA_027123675.1 Molva macrophthalma
TTGAAGTCCATGACCTGTGGTAAGGGGGTACCAAGTTACCAACATATGACGTGTATAATTGTGTAGTCTCACAAATCTGATTAATAGTCTAAAGTCCGATAGATGGGCACAAATCTGGGTGAATGGGGCGTTTCACTCTCTTTCGCTTCATATTTATTTCATCCATCATGTTGCTGGTGGCGGGATCTGTAAGCTTGTAATTGGCTGTAAACAGCGAACACAAACTTGGCCAGCACTGGTTAACTGTAAAAAAGGGTCTGTAGATGTTTCCAATCAACAGTGTGTAGACTTGCTCTACTGCTGTAGAAATACACAATTAAAATCCCATTCTGGAACTACACAGACTGGAGTAGATAAAATGAGCATCAGCATCATTATTTTAGGATCTGGGTTACCAGTTGCCACAATGTTTACGACCAAACAATGTTATATTTGATACATTATAGTTTAATAGTCAGAAATAACTCAATAAACCTATTTAAAAGAGACCTTCCAAAGTTTCTAAATTATCTGGTGGCCTGTCACCGGCTGGAAATGTCCCCGTTTAAATTTTTTTTAAATTGATATATATATATATGTTTTGATTTTTAAATGCCATGTTACAGCTTGCCTCGCTTTTCATTTCAGAAATCAGGTCACCTTTGTTCTCAGGTTAGCGCAATTCTCATTCAGGGGAGCTCAGCTACTCCATGGCTCGTCAGGTGTGAATGACATTTGAACCCAAAAGCAGATAAAGTTCAAATGATTTATTTGAGGCAGAGCAAGGCTTCAGCTCTATCAATAAAAAAACTAAACTACTGTCTCACAGGAAGAATGCACATACACAAATAAAGGGCACAAAGCAACTGTTGACTAAACCAGGGAAACATACAGGCATACATACATGCATACATACAGGGCAGTGTAAAATGACTAGGTAAGCTAAGGCCAAATGTTAGAACAATCTGACAAAGTGGCACTGATAGCACAGGACATAAATAGGCTGAGCAATTAACACACAATGAAAAGAGAAAAGGCGGGAAACAGACAATGGCAGGATGTACAGGTGAGAAGCAAAACATGTACAGAGTCAGAGGCAAAACAAAAATAGAGGCACAACATAAATACACATGGTGGACAAAAACACAGAATAACCAGAGTCCACAGAGTCACTTAGTGCAACCAGAAATGCTGACATGGCTCCCCTGTAATTCGCACCCTGATTATGAGTATACACAGTGGCAAACTGAATTAAATCACTGAAGACTGACAGCAAGTCATCCTCTGTTAAGGTTTTGTATCAATTACTTGGAATGTTTTTATATTGGGATCACAATCTATTTCTGTGCTGCAGGGCTGAACCATTGCTGACGCAGATTAAAGGAGATCGGAAGCTGATTGTGTCTCCGGTGTTTGACAGAGTCAACTACTATGATCTTGAGGTTGTGAAGTACTTGCCTGCATCCCATGCATTTGACTGGGCTTTGTGGTGCAGGTATGAGAGATTTAGGCCTGAGTGGTACAAACGAAATGACTCCTCCTTACCCGGAAAGTAAGTTTCACCTGATAATTGCTTTTCTTGATCTGCATTAACAACATTTCTGCATTACCTAAACAGTGACATACTGAGCCATGTCATCTGTTTGACCTTTTAAGGAGTCCTTCCATAATGGGTATCCTAGTCGCAGATCGGACATATCTTGGTGAAATTGGAGTTCTTGATGGAGGAATGAAAGTATACGGTGGAGAAAATGTTGAGCTTGGGATTCGTGTAAGTATACCACAGAAATACCCAAAGTTTTGTTACTAGGATATAATTGTCTAAAGTCTAGAAGTGATTAACTGACTTATGTTATCAGGAATGGCTGAATTGAAACAATGCCCATTCATTCTTTTGTAGGTTTGGACATGTGGGGGAAGTATTGAGGTTGTCCCATGCTCCAAGATAGCCCACATTGAGAGGAGTCATAAGCCATACATGCAAGACTTCTCCATCACAATGAAAAGGAATGCTTTGAGGGTAGCAGAGGTTTGGATGGATGACCACAAACACAACGTCTATTTGGCCTGGAATCTGCCCTTCAAGGTACAACAGTTTAACTTAAAAGGTCATGCCAATTTAGACTGATCTAATAACACAATGTCTAGTGTATTCTATACTTTTTTTTACTTTAATTGATGTGGTTAAAAAAAATAATGATCAAACCAAATGCTTTCGTTCTACAGGATCATGGTATTGACTTTGGGGATGTGTCAGAGAGAAAAGAACTAAGAAAAAGGCTGAATTGTAAACCCTTTAAGTGGTACCTGGACAATGTGTATCCACTGCTGGATACCTGGGACAATATCCTGGCCTATGGAGGAGTGAGTTGGCTTTAACTATATGAGGGACAGGGTTTGAGATATGGATTCTGAATCATCTCTGATCTCATCTGGAAGAAGCATTATGATGAAATATCAGAAAGTATTTCCTCTGTCTTGTACAGTATTTTTAATTCTGTTTTTAGTCTGTTTCCTTTGGGCAAGGTAGATACTTAGGGCAACTGAACATTGCAGTATCAAGCCTTTGAATCAAGTTAAACGTATTTCTCCCATATTAAGCTGAAGAACCTTGACACCAACATGTGTGTAGACCAAGGTCCAGTGTCAGGCCACACACCAATTGCATATGGCTGCCACTACTATAAACCTCAAGTAAGTTAAAGGACGTACTATTAATATGTGTTGTATGAAGTATCTGATTAAACTGAATACATGTTTTCTTTTGGTTTTCTTTCTAATCAGTACACCTATTTCCGTGAGACTGGTGAGCTTTACATTGGTGGGATGAAGTCGCATAAGTACAATGCTAATCGATGTTTGACGGACGACGGCAACAAAGACAACGAGCCTGGCCTGAACAACTGCCATGAATCTCTTCAGAAAACAATTGGAATTTACTGGGACTTCACCCAGGTACATCTATTGTGTTCTGGGTTTTCTGATTGTGAAAGATGTTGTTTGTGAATGCAGCAGAGCAAGATTTGATTTTCGCTGGACAGAGGAATTGTGCAATAATGACTGACAATGTTCCCTGATGTATGGCTGTGTCTCTCTCTCTCTCTCTTTGTCAGGGTAAGGAATTCAAGAACAAACAGACCGGTAGATGTCTGGAAATTATAAAAAGCAAACTTGTGGTACAAGAATGTTCGGGCCAAAGATGGGAAATCCAAAATGTTATCAAACCTTTCTAAATAAATGTTGAGGCTGTGCATAACTGTACTGAATGGATAAATTCTGTAATATATGAAATTGCACTAATTTCACTTCCCCTGAACCGACTGCAACCACATTGACGATCATGGTTTAGCCTACTAACAAAAGTAAACTTAATTATTCCAAAGGAAATAAAAGTAAAAGGACATTAATTGTAAGTAACTTTGACTTACCGCTAGGACTCTATCCCCCTGCAGTTCTCAAACAAACCACTAGGCCGTATGTCCCACCCTCTCTCAGTTCGGATGAATTAGGCCATCAATTATGTCTATAATCTTAAAGGTCCAGTTTCCAATGGCTATGGTGGCCTGTTTTGTGTAAGGTGCCAGCAGGTATTTCCGTTATGCGAAAAAGCAAAAATATTTTTAGTCGCACCACTTTTGACGACCATTTTTGACCACTTTTGACCATTTTTGACGGCTCTAGACTACGAATAAATCAGTTTAACCAATCACAATCGGGTATCTTTGTATAGTCACCATGGTCACTGTTGTAACAGCCTATTCACGTTTCTCAACACACAGTCCTCTTATTGCATCCACAGAGGTTACTACATTTATAGACCTATAATTATCACTATCTATTATATGTATTGATCATTCATCTCAAGAGCAGTCAGCGCTACAAGCCAATGTTTATTTGACTGCGATACTTGAATACAGGTTGCTTTTGATAAAATGACGATGTGCAACTTTTTTTTTTTTAATACCAACTTTCTCTGAAAGAGTGAGAGCCTACTTTTAGTTATCGAACAGGGAAACGTCAAAAACCAACGTCTCGAAACATGGATGTTTTACAGAACGCACACCCATTTATCATAATCCCCCTCATCGTTCAACTGCCATTCGCTACACTATTTTACACTTGGATTAAAAAGTCGAACTCCATTATAATTTAATCCTCTAAATATATAGGATATTTTGGTGATAGGACGGAGCATAATCCTTTACTAGCTATACGAGGCACGCTCCCCCCTCATTTTAAGTTCACAAAAACAAAACAATTCTTATTTTCCGCTAGATGCCACTTAATTCTACACACTGCATCTTTAACTCAAAATATATAGGAAGTCCTCAAAATTATAATTCGTATTTAAATAATAACTTGAAAGTATTTTGGATCAAACAATCTTTTCAGTTTTATATATGTTCCGCATTTTAGGCTTTTATCCTGTATTCACGGAGATATATGTCAGTGTTCGTTAACTATAGATTTAAGTGTGTAGTATAAAAAATCCACAGGCCCTTTACACCAGGGAATTTAATTTCGTCCTTCCATTGGATAACAAGCTGAGGGTAGGTTTATAAAGCCTTTATTACCAAGATGCAGTAACATTTAACAACCAACTAGTGGAGCCAGAAATGTCTCACTTAGGCCAAAAGCAACCAAACATTCACTGGAATTGTCTCCTAGCAACCTCTGTGTTTGTGCTGGGAGCATTGTGTTTGTTTGAATCTCAAGTTTTAATGGCGAAAGGTTCTCGAAATGTTGAACATTGAAATACTCTCCGATCGCATTGCCTCAGTAAAGCTCGCAATGCACCGGAACCGAGAGTTGCAACGGCAAGAGAGGATTTTTAACTCTAAAGTTAGAACTATTGGGGTAGGCTACGTACTTTGTATTATGCAATATGTAGCTTTTTGAAGGCCAAATTAAACATTGTACATGTAGATTACAGGTGTATTACTTCCATTACTACTATTATGTTGCGTTAACGTTACAGGTTGATCAAATTGGATTTCAGCACCAAGTGAAAGAAAATAAGAAGAAGGGGGAATCTGCAAAAGATTCATTACACGCATTGGGTAAACACATTCTCACCCATATTCAATTGTCACAGCATGGCGACAGCCAAATAAGATCTGAGTTGCTTAATTTAACATTATTAGAGACTCACTGAGGGAATCATGTAGGCGTGTCAACGTTTGCCTTTGGATCTCTTATCCAACTTTTGAGGAGGAAGTAGACTAGGCTACACAGCGAACATGGTGCATTCCTTGATGGAGCGACGTTAATCTATCATGGACCTATCTAATATTGATCCATTATTCTTACAGTGTTTTTTACGTTTGAAGAACAGCGAATCACTAGCCTGAAAACCAGACGACTGCGAGCTCATGTTTTATTTGCTCTGGCATATGTCTGCCCCCCTCCCGTTCGCTTAATGATCATACTATGGCGAAGGCATTACCCGCCTTACTCCGTCTCTGGTTGGCTTAGCCTGACGATGACCCTTAACCTATCCAAATAGTTGTGGTGCCTAAACCGATCCAAATAGTTGTGTTGCCTAAATGTATCCAAGTTGTTAACCTAACCGCACTCGTCCAATCAGAGGCAGAATAGGGCAGGTCAAGGATTTGTAATTTAATTAACTAATAATTGAGCCTGCCGTTCAGACAGATTTCCAGCAGACCTGATGAGCGCCCTATGTGTCACTCGTCGCTGATCATAAAGTTGCATGGTGTGTGTGTGTGTGTATGACTCGTGTTCGGCAATCACAGCTGCAGACATGTTGCATAACGATAAAGCCGCTTGCATACTGGAAGGCCGTAAGCTGAAGGAGGAAAAGCTTCTGGAGCAGGCCCTAGACGACTACCGACACTGCTTCCAGCAGCCCCAGCACCGCCGGGAGCATGACCTGAACCACCCTGAGCCCATGCCAGGCACCGCAGGGCTTCAAATGATGCTCCCGGGTCTGTTGGGAGAGGACCCGGGGAGCAGGAACCGGCTGCAGAGACAGAAGGAGCAGCTCAGGGAATGGTCTCACCAGCAGCAGCAGGAGCTAGAAGCAGCCAGACACCAGCAGAAGCTAGCAGGTGTGCACTGCTGAAAGAGGAGTCAGGAGGACAGCGGAGACGAGTCTAGTGTTTTCAACATTCCGTCCATTCTGCTCCCATTTGGTCATCATATAAGGTTTAATTTCTCTTCTTAATTCATGTGCTACTTCTATGCCTGCATTTCCCCAGATGAGCATTATAATCAGAGCAGAATAAGCGTGGACAGCAAAGCTCTTCAGCTTCAGGAGGTTGAGCAAGCAACCAGAAAGGCACTAGCTCATGCTGTCAAAGACTTCAATCTGGCCACAGTGAGTCACACACACGCATTCACTCACACACACACACACACACACACACACACACACACACACACACACACACACACACACACACACATAGAGACACACACATAGAGTAGTACATGACAAAATATCTAGGAGCCAATAATGTTTGAACCATATTTCTCATCATTCTATTCCCAATTCTTTGTATTAGTTTGAAAAAGCCCTTTACGTCCATAAGGATGTTAATGATGGGTGTTGTGGCGTGCCCAGGCAGCAGAGAACAGAGAGATGGATCGACAGGCCAGGGAGAGGACCGAGGATGACAAACACAAAGCAGACGTCCTGAAGCACCTTCAGGCTGACCGTGAGCTGGAGGCCTCTCAGAACACAGCTCTCCAGGCTGTCAGGCAGAGGATTCACTTCAATCTGCAACAAGTGGAGGAGAAGAGGGTCGGTCTGCAAGTCATGTATACCCAGCGCCTTTTATGAGAGACAACAAAACGAAAACAAAAATACTTGGTTTCAGAGTGCTCAACATAAAGTTTAAACTAGTCCTTAGACCCAACCACACACAAGTCCAGGAAACACAATTTAAAGGTGATAAAAATATATAATCCTGTATTACAGTGCAATGCAGGCTTTAATTATCCAAACTGACTTTTCTATTTGTTAATATTCCTTTTATACCACCCCATGATTCAAAGTTTGATAGGTGCAAGATGGGAATAATGCTGCGTTCAAGACAACTCAGAACTCAAAAAAATTTGCTTTGACTTGTAAAAATGAATTGAACGGTTGTCTTACTCGGAATTACAGGTAGGAAATTCTGGTATCATTTCACAGCTCCGACTTGACGACAGTAACAACATCCAACGTGGCGGCCTTCAGCGTTAATGGGAATGAAATAATTCTAACAGTGTTGACGTTTCAACATAGTTTTATGTGTAAGGATGCAATATGTGTTTGTGTCGTTTATATTTCGCTCTGATTATAGCAATATATGGAATTAAACAGCTATTTTACAGATTATATTAGCTAGCTAGCGTATGTCTCCTCTCTTCGAAAAAAGTTTCAAAAATAAGCAAATTGCTGCTGCAATGGAACTCGGATGTCGGAATCTGAGTTGTTTTGAAATCAGCAGAAGTCCTCTTAGAGCAAGTGAACATAGAACTTGAAATAATCATAAGGGCAAAAGGCAAAGGCTAATGTATCATGGTTGTATGGTGATATTTTGTTGTTGTACAACAGTCTTCATGCAGTTGTATGTGTTTTGTGTGCGTGCGCGCGTATGACTCGTGTTTGTGCAGAGGACTCAGTGGGAGAAGCAGTTGAAGGAGCAGCGGGAGGAGCAGCTTCGTCTGGACTCGGCGCGCTCGGCTATGCTGCTGGAGAGACAGCATAGCCGGACTCAGAGGATTCAGAGACGGGAGCTGGATCATACCAACGCTCAGCTAGCCCAGGCGCAAAGGCAGCAGTCAGTGGCTTACTATCCCAAGTGTTTACAATGAACCACCTAGTTCATAGAATAATATCTAGTCAGAGCTCGAATCTGGGTATACGGGATGTTTCACTTTCTTTTGCCTCATATTTGCCTCAAAATCCCCTTCTGAAAGCTTCATCCACTAGCACAAATTAGGTTTCTTCTGTAGAATATCTGCATTAACTACAGAAGAACTTAGATATTCTTCTGTAGAATATCTGCGTTAACAGGAAAACAGGCGTAATTCCGCCCCTTGCAGTTTCTGGTTTCCGTCGCAGGATCTGTGCCGTCTCCCCCCAGAAGTTCTATTTACATAGGACTGCTGGATCCGAGATAAACAATGAGTCAACTGTCATTCATGCACACAATGTGATAAATAAATGATCTCCCATTTTCATTACTTTTCCATCAGGAAGAAAGCCCTGGAGAAGGATTGCTTTGGCGGCTTTGATGACAGCTACTTCTCCAAGTTCAATACCAGCAGCCGATAGGACGACATCAGCAATGATCCGGCCCATTCAACGATTGTTTTGTTGCCCCGGAAATAAACATTGCTTCAAAATTCTTGGCATTGCTGTTGTAACCTGATCTTATTGGGTTCAATGTGTTAATCTGCAATGTGAAATTCATCTATCATCTATTTCGGAAATGTTTATTTCATGACCTACCTTTTCCAAGAAATCCACGTTTATGAAAAATTGAAAATCTTTATTCACCATCTCAGAATTACAATTTCATTAAATTTCACGTGTTAAAAAAATGTGCAGTGCAATAATTAAACAGTAGCAAATCTGATGTACACATCATTACAGTTAAGGTTGAACAGTTGTCGCAGTAAACCCTGCCAGACACCTGTAGACACATGTAGATCTCATCGTCATTGAAACATGTTGAGAAATATAAACATTATACTGCTTTTTATTCAGAAAAACGCAGCTCCCCTCCATATGGCGGCGACGTTGATGTACGAGCCAATGTTGCGTCTATGTACATATGTCTGTTAAACCAGTTTATTTGACAGTCGACCAAAAGGGTTCTGGTCGAGCAGGTGTTACGTGCGGACATGTTAGAGCTCTGCCTCGAGTGTGTCTGCCTTGAGGGTTCATCCTGTGTGCCCTGGTTACCCAATGCACCACAGGAGCGCAGCCTCACACAGATACGGTTTTATCCTGTTTGCCCTGTGCAGCCTCACCCAGATACGGTTTTATTCTGTTTGCCCTGTGCAGCGCCCCCCCCCCGAATCTTATTAGCCTGATTGAGGCTACTTAAACCAGCACTCAACCACACACACTCCACAACAGTTTAGGTGCAATTGTGCTTCAATTTAGTATACAGTTCAATGTTAAATTAGATCTTGAAAATATTCTTTGCTGTTCATCCCTGAAGAAAAATAAAATAACATTTGACACGTTTACAATTCGGCTTGTCATTTTTCCCTTTTCCATGAAGGCAGTAAAATAAGGCATACAATCATGTATGCCTTATTTTCAGTGTGTAGTATGTTCTACATTCCAGCATAAGGTTAACACTTTTTTAAAAGAAAGACTGCGCCCTTATAGATTTTCAGTCAAAAATGTGTTCCATTTAGTTTGCCACAAGGCCATGGCTTTTTCTTGCAGATCTGGTGGCAAGGAGCTGTACCTGCAAAATTGACAAAATATTATAAAAAAATATTGTAGATATTTAGAAACATGTGCAACACACTTACATTCCTCAAATCATTACTTTTGTTAAAAATGTCTACTTAGATTGAGTGTCTAAAGCTTGACCCCTAAACCCAGGGGGTTTTCTTTACAAATCAATTGTATCTGTACAGAAAAGTGAGAACATCAACTTGTGAACATGGGCCATTCTTAAGGAGAACCAAACCCAACATCACCTGCAGAATGGTTTGGAGTAGATGGCGCCCTCTCTAGGAAAACACATGCTGTTGCATGCATGATTTCTGATTGGCTGATATGGTCGCCTGCTGATTAAGTTGATGCAACACAACTGTCCTCCGCTTATTTAAACTGAATTTATAATTTTCACAGAGGCACTGTCGCTGGACAAACACAGGTGTCGCTTATAACTCTGATTCTGATACTTTAATTATTTAATTTAATGTACAGGGAAATAGTAGTAGCCCAAACCATGGACATATATGCAGAGATGTCACAGTGACCAGTCAGGGGGTTTGAATGTAATTTAACCTTGTTACCAACACCTACCTAATGGAGTTAATGGCGAGCTCTTTTAAAGAGCCTAAATTGTTGCTCAGTCCTCCAAATCCCACAAACGCCTCGTAGAAATCATCAGAGAGACCGCTGGCACCAAACATGGAGGGGTCATCAGAGCTGATGACCAGCGGGTGCCCCTCTGACATCAGCACCGCAGCTGGGTGGTTACGCAGATCTTTGACCAGCTTCAAGACCTGCAGCAGAGATACAGGATCTTGTTCCAATTCAAACTCTCATTTGTACTCCATTATACTGGTTGTCATTCACAAGCTATGCTCACGTCACTTCATCCCATGCAAGTCCCTATTCTTACAATATTATTAAATTGTCCTATAGAATAAATATAGAATATTTTAGAATTAGAATAACAGTTTTTTTAAAATCATATTTTGGAGACCCCCCCCCGCCCCCCAGGAGGGACTAGTGTGTACACTGTACACTGTACACACTAGTGAGTCTGCAGCTACACAAAGGTTGTTCTGGTGACAACAAGTGACTAGTGAGTCTGCAGCTGCACAAACATTGTTCTGGTGACAACATTTGACTAGCGAGTCTGCAGCTGCACAAACGTTATTCTGGTGACAAGTGACTAGTAAGTCTGCAGCTGCACAAAGGTTGTTCTGGTGACAAGTGACTAGTAAGTCTGCAGCTGCACAAAGGTTGTTCTGGTGACAAGTGACTAGAGAGTCTGCGGCTGCACAAACGTTGTTCTGGTAACAAAAAGTGTCCTTTTCCATGACTCCATACCTGGTTGGAGATGGGGCACACCTCCAGAGGCACCCCGTTCATCCTGGATAGCCTCCTGACCACCGGGTGGCGCAGAATAGCAAAGCCGTGACCGATGCGGGAGGTGTTGAAGAGCAAAGCATCCAACATGTTCTGGTCCACCTCTGTGCCCTGCAGATCTGTATGAAACAAAAGACGTAGCTCTGATTGGTCGTTTCATATCAGAATGGTTTTAGAGCCGAATGCTTTCATCGCTAGGCCCCGGAGCAAAATGCACAATAAAAAAAAATAAAAATACTCCAGTTGCTTTATATTACATAACTGACCTGTCTTCATTTATTCCTCGCCTTTTTGAGTATTTTATGATTTCATAATGATGTCAAATGTCAGCATGTGAAGCTCTCTGACCCTGATTGAGTGAGCATTGAATTGGAACTACGCTGACTCTAGTCAGTTGGCTGCCATTGTGTTCAAGCTCACCAGTCTCTCCGGCATGGAAGAAATAAGAGAGATTGGAGCCTTGAGCAGCTGGTAGAGAGAGGGCCTCTCTGAAGTCCCAGAGGGGCCGGCCAGTGTCCTCATGACCCACCTAAACACACACACACACACACACACACACACACACACACACACACTTAACACTACTTTTTTGCAATTCTGTCATGACCACTGAAAAAGAGAGACAATACAGTAGCATTACATTTAGGAAATGACAGCCAAAGGATAAATTAAGGATAATGCAGCATCCCACTGCTGTACCACCCCAGATGAGGCATGTTTGAAGGAAACCCTGTGCTAACATTGAATAAGGAGAAAATCCCTCACAAGGTCAAATCCAGCCATCGTCTCAGGAAAGTCCACTTGTAACTTCATGGCCTGCTGTACCACCGTGGTGAGCAGTGATGGATCTATCCCCCTGAAGAACACACAATCAACAGAAAGCTTTACATAAAATCATTTAGATAATAAGAATAAGGAGTTATTATATTATAATAGGTGGTAATCGGTAATAATAGGTAATCCTACAATTGTATGTTAGTGTGGGCAACAAGAGTATTTATTCCACCTGTTTACAGTGAAGATGACTCTGGCTCCGAAGAAGTCTGGGTTCTCTTCCACGAACTGCCGCGTGGTATCTTGGTAGGTCTTCATAGTCCACACTCTGTCGTGGATGCTGCCATCCAGCTCGTACGTCTGGGGGCAACAGAAAAAAGTCCTGAGCAGTCTCACCCAAAAGGTTAATCGGAGAAGATGGATTGATTTGAGGGCAAATGGCAAACGTTTACCTCAGGAAGTAAAGCGCGCACTTCCACATACAGCACGTTGTCGCTGTAAAACTGCGAAAGGCCTTCGTGGAAGTAGTCTTTGAAGACAGGCGCGTGGGTCACCAGGCCCCAGGTGGCCATAAAGGCCTGTTCGAAGCTCTTCCAGACCGCGTCCTGGTTAGGATAGGCCACCTCCGGGTCTTCCTCGGTCCAGAGGGTCATGTTGGAAATGAGGCTGGGTACACATAGAAGAACCAATCAGCTAGAAGATCTATGTTTTACATGTCCTCACCTCACACAGAACATTACATAGAGGTGATCAAACCTACAGGTGAGCCTACCTGTTATCCAGGTCTGTAACGTTGACCATCTCGGCCCTCAGCTGCACCATCAGGGTCCAGGGAGAGCAGTTTGACAACGGTTTGGGCGGCCAAGAGGAGAAGTAGAATCGGACCGACTGGTCAAAGGTGAAGCAAATGTAGCAGTGGGGTCGATAGGTCACGTTCTTCACCAGCCACTCCGCATCTACCATTGCAAAGTCGTGGACATGGAGCGCTGCCCCTGGTGCCACATGGAGAGGCGATGGCTGGATTATTTGGCAGCTTGCAGTGAACTTTTATGAATTTCACCAGACGGACAGTTTTTGGGGGCTAACTGACGGGCTACATGCCATCGCTCCAAGAATTGCAGCATTGCCATGACATGAGCAGTGAGACTATGCTTGATCATTCATTAGGGTATTTTGTATATTTGTATAATAATAAGCAATAATTTGTCAACATAGACAGTGATGTCAGGCTGTGGAGTGTCGGTCGTTTAAGGGTGAGCTAGGATAGGAAAGTCAAATGGAACAGATACAATTGATTTTCCTTAAGTGACTTAAATTCACTGTGGAAAATGAACCCCTACTTCTACAGGACTCGTGTGACGTAAATACACTAGGGGCTACAATACGAAACTAGAAAATGCATTTCATGCAGAAAATGCAGTGAGTGCTATAGAGTAAAATATGCTTAAACACAGGTTAATAATCCCACACAGTTTAAGATGTGTAGCTTTTGTCACATTAATAAGGTCAAACTGTTTAAATTTATAGCTGAACTAAAGTGATGCAGTTTGAACCTAGGCCTAGTAGTATGATGAAGTATTAGCATGATAAATAGTAGAAGAAGTATAAGCATGTTAAATAGTAGAAGTAGTATTAGCATAAGTAACAGTAGTAGAAGTACAATGATAAGTAGTAAAAGTAGTAGGCCTATTAGTATGATAAGTAGAATAGGTATTAGTATGATACATAGTAGTATTGGATACATAGTATAATTTGTATGATAAATAATAGAAGTAGTATAAGCATGATAAGTAGTATTTGTATAAGTAACAGTAGTATAAGTAAAATGATAAGTAGCATGATAGACCTATTTGTATGATAAGTAGGCAAATTAGTATGATAAGTAGTAGAAGTAGTATTAGTATGCTACATAGTAGTATTGGTATGATAACTTACAAGTAGTAGTATTAGTATGAAAAGTAGTAGAAGTAGTATTAGTATACTACATAGTAGTATTGGTATGATAAGTAGTAGAAGTAGTACTAGTATGATACATAGTAGTATTGGTATGATAGTAGTATTAGTATACTATATACTATATATTGTAGCATTGGTATTATAAGTAAGTAGTAGTATTAGTACTATACATAGTAGCGGAGAGAGAAAAATCTGAATTACACGAGAGAACAGTACTTGTAAGAGAGAACAGTACTGTAGTACTTAATAAAGTAATAAGAACGTCTGAGCAGACCAGAAGCTGAGTGCTGCCTAGCAGCACTCACCAATACGCAGCAGTACTAAAAAAACATTCTGGGTTGGTTATCAAAGGCCTACACTGAACGACTGTTCAACTGATACCTTTGGGCATCTTCTGCAGCAGGCCGTAGATGGGACTGCTCCTGATCAGAGGCCTGGCCTTGAAGAAATGTAAGGCAGGAGGGAAGTCTTCTCTTGCCATCTCCTCATGCATCAGTTTTCTTAGATGAGCATCCAACTGCTGCTCCTCCGGCGAAAGCCCAACATGTCCCCCTAAGCGCATGGAGGCTTCCAACTTTATCAACTCTTCCCTCTGCCTGGGGTCTGGGTAGCTCATACCCAGGGCCAGGAAGCAGGTTAGTACGCACGTAACAGCCACAGAGTGGCGCTGGAGCTCCATCGCTCGTAAGAGACAAAGCGGTGAAAGAACTGAAAACAAAAGGTAGTGCTATAAAGCTGACTAAAATGAGTACAAAACATTTTCGAGGCAATACAAAGTGGAAACACTTCCCTCTATCACATGCGGTATTAAGACTTTGTTGTATTGGCATGTGCTAGTGACCATCACATGCGAACATAACAGCACTTTTTGATCTACCTCTCCGTTTCTACGCAGGACTCAATTTAATGTAGGCCTACTTAAAAGGTTTAATGTAGATGCATTTTCTTTATTTCATGACAACTTGTAAATTACAAACCATTTGCGTTTAAGGGTGTTTCAATACGTGGGCTTGGGCGCCCCTTGTGTGCAAATGGTGAACAGCAATACTTTAGGGTTCGAGGTATTGTTTACCCTGCTAACCCGTCATAAACAACGGTTAAACAATGTCGTCCACGCCAACTAACACGTGAAAACGTCACTTAACGCATTGGTTGTTGGTTTTAGATGTAGCTCTGATAAATCACCTGTCTGTTTAAATGCAATAGTATGAAATAACAGCATTGTAATGTTACTCGCTGCATTCTCAACAATGACCTCGAGCCATATAAAACCGGATTACGATGTTAAATGTGGTGTTCAGCGAGCACCACCGCTCTCTGTTGCAATGTAAGATTTAACGTACCTCTCCTGCAAAAAAGTGTTCTGTGAGATCCAAGGGCAGCAGAAATATTTAAATACACACCAACCTCTCCAAACCCTGCAGCTTCCGACTTCTTCACAGCCACAGCTATGACCCCCGAAACCAACCAACCAACTGGAAGACACTGTGAGTGGGTTGTACATGGGTGTCGTTAATGACGTATGAGTTGTGGTTGTGCCCTAGCAACCTGCGTTTGCATGTTCTAATCCATTTTTGAAGTTCCTCTTTTAGTCTACGTTAATTTCTCACTCTACAATATAGTGCCTCTGTGTCATGCATTTGTTCTTTGTATTATATGAAATTCTGAGATCCATACATTCTTATTCAGGAAAAGTATTTTATTTCTAAGAATTGTACAGTATAGAAAATACTTCGGTCCATTTCCAAAATAATCTATGTCAGTCAGATAAGAACTTGTAAACGTCACATAAGAAATAAACATACAGGGCCTCTTCCAATGCTGCCATGCTACTGAGGTAAAAGTCAACTTCTCAAAAATGAAACAAACCCCAACCAGACATCACTTATATTAAAAAACGAGTTCATAAATGTACAAAAATTCATTAAAAAAAATGAACAAATAAATATGATTCACATTTAAACAGATGCTTTTCACTAGTGCTGAGACAGCAGAGTAAAAGTGAGAGGTGGGGATTGTATGCAGACTACCAGTCTTCATTTGCAAAGTCTACACACCAACATTACAAACAGTCTGTACAGCTTACAACACTATCACAAATATCCCCAAAAACAAAAAACACCACAGCGTCCTTAATACACTAGACAGCCCAAGTGAAAACATTGCCTCGAATAAGGCCAAATCTATTATGCCCACCGTACGACGCTTTCCTATTAAGGCAAGAAAGTCACAAGACTTTGTCGCACTAGTATTGTACAGCAATACAACTATTAAATGGTCAGTGTATGTCATTTTCCACCATCCCTCGTGTGTGCCTTTAAGTTCTAGAAGTCGGTCTTAGAAATCAATAGACCGCCAGCTGAACAGCAAAATGGAACTCTGAGCCTTAATACATATACATATATATATACATATATATACACATATACATATATATACACATATACATATATATACACATATACATATATATACACATATACATATATATATATACATATACATACATATATATACACATATACATATATATACACATATACATACATATACATATATATATACATATATATATACATATATATACACATATATATACACATATATATATACACATATATATACATATATATACACATATATA
>JAOPJO010000154.1:13434362-13446025 GCA_027123675.1 Molva macrophthalma
ACACACACACACACACACACACACACACACACACACACACACACACACACACACACACACACACACACACAAAATGGAGAAACTAGTTTTCATACAGTTCCTTATTTCCCTATTTATCTGGATGGGTGAATGGGATTTCTTAATTTAGCATGTCCAGTTACTATGCTACTATTATGTAATGAATACAACAAGATGGTAGCGTAGTCATTAACCTCCTACCTGCAACATAATAATGGATGAAGGTTCTGCATGTCCCCAGCGTCTAGGTTACATAAGTACCACTATCGGTGTCGATATGATAAACGCTCAGAGACGCCAAGACTTTGAACTTTACAATCCTTGCCTCAGTGAATTCCACAGTGAATAGCCTTTTCAAATTGCCTTTTATCAGTGTCTCTATGACCATTACTATCACAAATAGGAAGGAGATTAATTGTACGTATACTATGCGTTCAATGAGTAAATACCAACTATAGTACGTATAGCATGCATTGAATGTGTTAGTACTAGGGATGCACCGATCAGGTCTTTTTAGGCCGATTGCGATCACCGATCTTTTAGATGTGTGATCGGCCGATCCGATACCGAGCACCGATTTTTTTAATAGTGAAATATATATTAATAGGATGTTTCTTATGAAAATCATTGTGTGCCGATTATATAAGGGTTCTTAGTTAGTCAGCATTATATGAGAGTTTTTGTTAATTAGTTGAGCTGACAGAAATGCCAACGGAAATGCGTTTAAGAAAAGGCGCGACGGCATGTGAACACAAAGCACTGCAGAGTTTAGTTTGGACTAGTTAAGACTGGAACCACACAGAGCACTGCAGAGTTTAGTTTGGACTAGTTAAGACTGGAACCACACAGAGCACTGCAGAGTTAAGTTTGGACTAGTTAAGACTGGAACCACACAGAGCACTACAGAGTTTAGTTTGGACTAGTTAAGACTGGAACCACACAGAGCACTACGGAGTTTAGTTTGGATTAGTTAAGAGTGGAAGTAGTAGCTTTCTGACCGTTTCTATGAGTTTACACTTAAAGGAACGTCGAATAATTTTAACATCACTAACAAAGGAGAAGGAATACTGTTTATTGGAATGAGTCAGGCCAACACACTCTTACTCAAGACGCACTAAGAAAAGGAGCTAAAACGGATAATGCCATAGATTGTATGGATAATACACATCCAACACCCATTTAATCGAACAAATGAGCAAATGTAGTGTATCACCTGTGATACGCTTGGCACGGAGCAATATTCAACAGGCAGAGAAAAGACGGCTACCGGGAAGAAGCAGATTTTGTTACTAAGCTTTGCATAATAAATAATAAAGTTCTTTGGTCATTATTGTATTGTATGTGTATATAGAATTAATAGTCAAACCGATTTTACTGCGTTTCTGGATTGTTTATGAAGACGGTGCGATCGGTAACATTTGCGTGTAGGCTACATGGGATGCCTATATTTGTAGCCTACGCTTTGCTTCCTGTGATGTGGCGCAAGCCTAATATCCAGATATACAACCGCGTTGCACATAGGCTATCACTTTAAAGGCTGCAGGTCTCGTGTGCTTTGATTTTAAGAAGTCAACCATGTCGGCGATAGCCTATGGTTACAGTATATGAGCGCTGTCTACGGCTTCTCTCACGAGCTCAGACCAGGCGTCCAGCTACAGCGTTCAAGAAAGCCTTTGCTTCACATTGTAGGAACTACGTTGACATGAAAGTACTATGGCTGCAATCGTTTGGCTATACGTAACGCTTTGGCTACGCTGTTTAAAGACATTGATGAGCTCTCGCTCATCTTCTATTAATGCGGCAGAGCAGAAAGTTAGTTTCACATAAAGCAGAGGGAATTAGCGGGGATTTAGAGGTTTTAGATACGTGTGAATAACGACAAGTCTGGGTTTACTATTTTTAGCGCAAACCTACATAAAAAAATACAAATAAAAACACTGAGATGCACCCTAGTTATTGCATCCTTTAACCGAGATCAACAGAAAGCTATTTCTATGATTAAATGAAGGCTGCCTTTATTGTGAGTCAAGATGAATTATGTTCAAGCAGGATAACATTACTGTCTCAGTGACTGAACCTAATGACTTGATGATGAACCTAACCGTTTTTGAGTCAAGTGATCGACTCCTGCAATCGGCAAATTTCAAGTTGATCGGCTGATCACCGATCACTTGTTTAGGGCGTATATGGGCTGATAATGATCAGTGGCAGAACAATCTGCGCATCACCAGTTAGTACTAACTAAAAGGCACAGTGTGGATTGGCATTGCTATGGTAGATGCGTTTTTCAGTAGTAGTGGGAAGCTGGGGTGTCTGGTGGTAGCGAGGCGTTCTACCTTCAGCAGGTCGAAGACGTCGGCCGCATCCAGCCGGTAGTCACACAGGCGGTGCAGCAGCTCCACCTGGGTGCGGGGGGGCAGCGCCTGGAAGGGGCCCTGCCGCAAGGGGTTGGGCTTGCCCTCCTCCAGCTCCCAGCGATAGTTGATGATGTCATCGAGGTAACCGCTGAAGGCCTGGGGGCTGCAAGGGAGACGAGCAACAAGAGATTTTCCATTTAGGTATCTTACCCTGAAATGGTATCAAACCGCCCCACAGAACAATACGCCAGTCATCTAAATGGTTATTGGCCACTCTGAGATTCCTCTATAGTGCTCAATGATGACTTCTGACAACATGAGGAATGGATTCCTCATGTTGTCAAGTTATTTTACAGTAGTAGTGACCATTCACTCCAAAAATAAAATGTAACATGAAGAGGATCATGTTACATTTTTAGGTTATCAATTGGAAAACCAGTGCCCCAGATATGCTTTTCAGTCAATTCAGTCTATTCATTTACAAATGCTTTTTCTAAACCCCAGTTTCAAATTTAAACTGGACTCTTTTATAACACCTTCAGCAACACAAAGTATCAGCAGGAGTGTTGAACGGTATTTTTGCGTGTGGCAAAAGATTGTGCGGCACTCAGTTTGTTTCGAATGCCACAGTCAGTGGCAAGCTATTCTTCTTTTCCAATGACTGTATTTTTGACCAAATGTTATACATTTTTGCAAGGTTTAATCTTTTTTACTACTTATACTGCAAGTAGGGTCTAGTGATGGGTTTTCTCTGCCTCACTACATGGGGCTAGGTAACCTTTCAGCCGGCATAGGTATGCTTAGTACTGAAATCAGCAGGGGTACTGTAGCATGCTGTGTTAAGCAAGCAGTGGGGAAAATAGTATTTATACAGAGCTCAGAGAAGAAAACGATTCAAACCTAAACGTAGGCTGTAGAAAGGGGACTGGTGGGGTGGGGTTAGCTGATAAATAAACGTTGGTTCCAGTTCAGATGAGGCTGATTAATCTGCACTTTTTTGCTGCTCCTGCTCAGCTGAACAGGAACAAGGGCCTGAGGCAGGGGTCAGCATCCACGCAACAGCCCAGAGAAAGAGGAAGAGGAAAAAAATGGCTTATCTTGAAAGAGCAGCGTGCACTTTTCACACAGCTGCAGGCACACCCCCTCCCTCTGTCCTCCGCTCGCACTACCGGCTCTCCTTCTATCTCCTGCCTCTCCTTATTCTCTCCGATAGGCCCCGCGGACACTCACACCTCCCCCGGCCCCCGCTCTGCCGGAGCGTTTAACGCGGGCGGATGAAAAGGGCAGCTCAGTGAAAGGCCTGAGCAGCCGTCCCCAGGACGCCAGCGCCTGTCCGCTCCAATAAAGCCAGTTGTCCTTCTGTTGCCGCCCGCTCCAGGTGGACGGCCTGGAATGGTTCCTGCCTTTCTATTATGGGCTGACTGGCACTACTGTGCTGCTCGCTGATGATGACCAGGAATAAAAGGAGATAAAAAAAAGGGGGGGGGGGTCTGCAGAAACACCAATGTATTTCTGAATAGCAACCACCTGAACTACTGAATACCAAAGCAGATCTTTGCCTAGCGCTTTATGAGGACATTTTGAAAGGCGGCCTAGCTTAATTTGACTCCTTCTAGAGCCATGCTTGCTCTTTGATGTCTCTGCAGCTGCTGTACCAAACATAGTTTTGGTTTTGTGTGCCTACCTACATAATCACAAAGGATGCTGCAACATGCCATAGCTTAATGCCAGCTATGGATATGTATCTTTGCATGCCAAAGATATCAAAATAAATCTTCATCATGACAATAAACTAATGCTCTGTACACATCTCTAATTAGTTCCAATGTTTTACGTAAACATAAGAGGGCACCATCATGTTACCAGTTGTGATGATTCATTGAGTCACACGTCAAATTTTATACATGTGAGAATTTATTTTCAAGTGTAATTAAAGAAGAAGAAAAAATAACAGCAACGCAAAGTGTTGTTTATGTTCACAAAAGGGAGCTACAGATCCAAGTTTAATTTCAGGATGAGGTTCAGTCTTTCAGCACACAGTCTTAGCTTCTCTGAACCTTATTGGAAAAAGCAAGGCCTTTATTCCCTTTCCCCCCCCATCCTACACAGTGGGGAACTCTGGTCTCTCCGGCAGCCTCATAACAGAGGATGGTACATTTGTCAGCTTTTTCCTTTTGATTGGGTAAGGAGTTACAACCCCAGCTAAATGATATGTCAACAATGGCAACTAATTTTCCTCTAAAGCATGGGGAAGCTTACGTGATGTCATTGCGCTGGTAGCATCCCTGTAACAGACAGGCGATGAGGTCACCCAGGAAATCAAAGTCCTGTTCCGACAGGGCTTTCTCCAGCTCCTACAAGACAGAGAGAGAAAGACAGTGGTCAGACAATAAATAGGACAACAATGGGACTACAGTGAAGTATTCAGAAGTAGAACACATTTCACAGGTGTGAACACACGTTTGAAAATGCAGTTGTATTTTACAATACGATGCCGAATTCGACAAATTAAAAAGCGGATTAACATTTAATAGATATCAAGAGTTTCAACACTCAGGATGTCCCATTGAGGGGAACATTGGTGAAGCGAAGGCACGGAGTTCCTGTCTGTGTCAAACATTTATAACGAAAGTCCCAAAAAAAACAAACCGCTCACAGGGGTAAGCTTAGTAGTCTTGGAGACCAAGGGGAGGTAGACTGGCAAAGGTAGTCAGCAGGTGGGTGGAAAGGAATTTCAAAGTGTTCTGGCAAGGGTTTGCTTGTTTCGCCGCTGGCTGTTTGACTGGAGACAAGGTTCAAGTTCAGCCCACCCCTCTCCTGCCATGCATTGTGTGACAGCCATTGAGGTTTTATGAAGCGGTAATAACGGGCAGAGCAAACTCTAAAGCCCTGAGAGAACCGAGGAGAAACAGCAGGCAGCAGGAACCCTAGAGCCACATCACAGCCCCGGGCCCCTCCTGGTAACCACCCCCGAAAAACACACCACAGGGTTTCCCAGAATGCACTGCTGTCCCCAAAGGCCCTAATGGGGAGGACACTGATGAGAGGGAGCAGGCGGTGGAGACTGCAGACATATAAATGTTAAGTGCTCCACATTAGTCCAAGAATGGTCCCTTTTCCAGGATATGGTTGTCTTCTGGCTGGGTGCAATAATTCAGCTAGAGTACTACAGGTTGAAAATAACCCACATAGGGGAGGTTTTTCACTCTGCACTCACATGTAACCCCTCTGTGTGCAGAGCAGCCCCTCTCCAGAGGATCCCTGGTGAGTTCAAAGGTCAACTTCCACTCCTCCTGGCCTCAGAGGGAGACGGAAGCCAGGAGCCAACAAGTCAGCATGATGAGAAACAGGAGGAGGGACCGAACAACATGTTGAAAAGCAGGATAGGACAAATGTTTGGTAATGGATGTAAAATAAAAAAGGGGCAGGAGTGAAACAAGATGGTAAGCTTCACTATTAGTTAAACCTGCACAAAGCAACCTTGGGTAACCTGGGTTGTTTTAGAAGTGCTGATTGGTTTTATCCTGGTCACTTGACAAAGAAAAAAACGATCCAACAATGTTGAACTTGAAGTGATGCAGTTTTTCAGAACAAAAGGGACGGCCCCAGCAGAAAGGTTGCATAGTGCAGGAACTTACCAGAGGAGGCGGTATGTGGCGAAAAATTACCCAACGGTTAAGTCATTACTCAAACAAGGCACAGCTCATCAAGTCCCCTAAGCACTTTTTAATGGCCAATTCAAAAAGCTATTGGTGGTCAGTCTACTTGCAGTAGCTCGTAAAACAGGTCTAATGGCTCTTTCTGTCCCCGTCCCAGCGCAGTAAGAATTTCAGATTCCATCGGAGGACTCTTGGGCTGGGTCAGACCTGAATTATACTAAACGAGGAACATTCAAGTGGAGATAAACAAAATAAGTCAGCGAGATACCAGCCAATACTTGAGGTTTAACAGAGATCTTCAAACAGATATTTGACAAATGTCCTATTTCCAGGTCAATGTGTACCCAGCAACGGCTGTGGATGACCATGGATCACTGGAAGACGGAGATGCCTATCCATTGGGGGTATTTTATGTATATGGCCATGTTACAAGTGGGTGAGATCCTGAGAGATCCTGTGTCACGCTCTCTTCCCCTTCCTGGTCTCCTGTCAAGCAGCTTGTGGGCCGGAGAGGGCTCATCCATCAGAGAGGAGCCTTGCTTTGATCACGCCTGGGGCCAGGGCCGGCGAGGGAGGGGAGGAAGAGGGCCGGGGCGTAGAGTGCCGGAAAACGCGGAGTGATTGGTGCAAGCAAACTGAGCCGACCAGCCCTTGGATTAACGCCACCCAGCGCCACCTTTGAAGTGCCACTCGGCGGATCAGATGGCAAAGGAAGGGGAATAAATGCGGTACATGTGCAGCTCCCTCTGAAAGCCAACCGCCCAGCAGGCCAATCCCTCTGTGGGCGGGGGTTTTAACACTCACACTGATTAAAGACGGGACACTGCAGCTGGAAATATCCTGCGTGAAGCTCCCTTAAATGATCACACATGCAACATCTGCATACAATAGAGCTGGCCGTTATGGTCACAGCTAAATAACACAGTGGATGTTATTTATGGGTAGATAACATCTGCTCCAACACAAAAATCTCTCAATAATGATTACAATTTGTAAATGAGTATGGCCTTGACCGTTTTGAACTATCCGGCACATAATTGACAAATTAGTTATTTTAGCTTTTACCAACTGGGATTTGTCAAGCATGGACTAAAAAATAAAAAGCCAAGACAGTAGAGTTCCTCAGATCACTTCCCCTTACCCATAGATCATGACTACGGTCACGCTTCCTTTAATGATCAATAGGCCTCATCAGGCCCTGGATAAGGACACTGGATAAGCAGATGGCTAGAAGGAAAACTATAACGAAGCAAGCCAGAGATATTCATCCTCTAGGTAGTAAAGTGAACAAGGCTGGCAGGTTATCTTACAGGACAAAGATTAGAGGCCGAGTCAAGGCTAGTGTTGGTATCCTTCGTACAGAAGCTGCTCAACACGATGTTGAATAGCTGGGTTTTGGTTGTCCGATGCAGAGCCTTGAGCAAAAGTAACAATGGAAAATATTTAATTTTAAACAAAAATGATTTATTTATTTTAAACCACATACTGTGTTGGCTTTTGATTTATAGACAATTAGTTTACGTTGGTTTCGACTGTAGTAAATGTAGGTGGTCTTCTATTACAAATGGTGTTCCACCACACATAGGTGTGTATCCCCTCTCACATTCTTAATTTACTCTTCTCCCATAATCATCACCCCTAGGACCGGCGGAACACTTCATTCCAAGCTTCGGATAATCATTTTCCGATGGTATATTGAATAGTTCCTTAAAATGTACATAAACCAAAAAAAGAAAGATCTGCGTTTCCAGTGGGTATCTTCCCTGGCTGAAGGACACATTTAAACGAGACGTGGAGCCGGCAGAGGCCTTGCAGGATGGCCTTCTTCAGCACTTGTGAATTTTTTATTTGTATCCTCATAGAGGATCATGTTTTTCAACCCGGTGTAAGCCCTTCTGAAGAAAAATGGCTGTGGCTATCTAGGAGCCTTACATTAAGACATAGAAATATAGGAACAACGCAAACAATGAAATATTATTGGCTACAAGTTGAAAACAATTGTCACCATATTGTTACTGTGTAACCCAGCATTGAGGCAAGGCCATGCCGACTATAAAGAGGTTGTGATGCCAACCATATTAACGCCCCATTACTTTCTTCCAGCAGAAAGGGTGTGGGCATGATGTGAGGCCATGAGAGCACCACCGTCCAGCTAAGGCCTCAGGCGTCACTGCGGCTTTACGCCTGAATGTCAATTGCTTACTTCTGGCCTAGAAAAACAGATGACTACAGCGCTTATCTAGGACAAGAAAACATGAGGACTCCTAGGAGCAATACACAACAGATGTACACTCCCAAGTGACTTCTTGGAGCATCCTCCATTTTATAAAACAGACAGATACTTTTCTGATTGTATAGCCTCCGACTATAAGACAACCATTATGGGTCCCTAGAGTCCCCAGCAGCCCAACACCATGTGGAGCATTACAATCTGTGCAAAACCCCATTCAGAGACGGCAAGGGATGGAGGTGACCACATTATACTGCAAATGCCTTTCCACAGTATATTAGTCATATCATTTGTATGTCGTGGACACCACCATTCATTAAACATGCTATACAATTGTGGTCATGTTGTGGCACCACTGTTATCTGCAGGTTTAAATTAAAGGACAAAAGGAAACATTGAAAATGTGTTGGTCATAGCTATCTGCATAATGAGCAAGGCAGTGAAATCTCATTACAAGAGTTCATTATGGAGACGTATTGTTTTTCAGACACCATGGGATTACATCTAGATAGGACCATGCCATGACATTTGGGCCGTGGTCATTTAAGACCAATAAGAATAAATATGTATTTCGATGAACACAGAACCACCGACACCAGTATATTTGAGCCACTAGATAATCAACAAAGAGAGGTAAAGGATAGAAGTGTGATCCGTATCATAGAACAAAACATTCCATGCACATTTGAAGATAAAAGCGACTCCACACTCATGTGGTGGTGATGGTGTAGTGGTGATGGTGTATTGCTGAAGCCCACCTGCATTGGTGACGGGGGCTGAGCGAGTCAGAGCAACGCTGTGAGGAGGAGAGAAGCTTCAGGGTTCTGAAGTGATGTGGTAGGGTTGGGGGGAGGGGGGACGGCGTGTATCTATGATCCCACAGCTGCTGCAGAACGCAGAACCCTGTGGTATCAGGGGCCTGGCCTCTCTGCAGAGCTTCACAAGAGTCCCTTTCCATGCGCTGCTGTTAACAACTCCTCTGGGCTCCATCTGGAGCAGCAGTTGGAGGACGTGTGGAAGGGCTGCATGGTAATGGGGGGGAAGGGAGGCTTGTTTGTGTTGCTGTGTGAGAGAGGGTTACTCTCTCTCTCTTCCTCTCTTTCCTTTCTTTGTTTGTCTTATTCCCTCTCCACCTCGTCCCACTTCACACATGACTCCTCGAGGAGTAATCAACTGACACCACCACCCTCTCCCCACACATACACATCTCCTGCCACATGACAAACACATGTGCATGCATGGGCACACAATCACATACACACAGCACAGGAAAGCATCCTTAATTCCTCAGGATGTAGGTATTAACTGATTACCGAAGGGATCACTAACAATAAACCCCAAATTCATAGCTGGTGTAGATCAGGACTTAGTTGGTCGGTAGACTTCAAAAGCCTTCCATACTGCATTTTTACCAGTATAGGAAGATCTGTTGTTCCTTTGACACTTAGCAGGCAACTGTTAAGACCTCCCATAACCAAAGGCAAGGTAGCCATTTGGTCCTTCAGTCCTTTGGATAGGAATGACAACTGGGGGTTGCCCCTAAAGTGGCACTTCAAATGTGCGTCAGTGTGGATAAACAATGACACGGACACCAAAATCAGCCAATAGCCTCGCTCAATGTAAGAGTTTCAACATCCTGCTGTCTTTAGTATTTTTTTATAGAGTCAAGGTCATCGCCAGGTGGAACAGGTGGTGGGGCTATGAGAATATGTGGCAGAGGGGGTTGTTGCTGGGGCAGTTGAGAGATGGACGGTGGACCCATCCTTCCTGGTAGAATCTCTTTAGTGAACCTGAGAGAGCCTTTTGCCTTGGCCTACATGGGCTGGCTGAGTGGGTGAGGACCATTAAACACAGGAGATGAGAGGCCAACCAGGCCAGTGGTGCCTGTCCAACCCCACCACCGCCTGTCCCCACACATGGGTGGCAAGAGGCAAAAAACATCCTCAGCTTCCTCCTAGGAACTAACCGTCTGCTTACAAACCGGAGGTCTCATCTTCCCACACTGCCTAAACAGATGCGGCTGCACATGCACAAACACACACATACCCACATGTACCTCCATACACAGATCGTTAACATTTAGCCTGCTGGCCCTGAAGAGAGAGAAACAGCCCCCCCGAGCAAGGTGGTTTGAGGAGGCAGGGGTGGAGGGCTGAAACGGTGAGATCAACATTAGGCAGATGGTGCAAAGAGCTTGGAGGAGGACAACAACAGAATCATGTGAAACCCCATAGCTGACAGGAAGAATACAAGGCAGAGAGCCACACCGGATCTCACCACACAGATAAGTTAGCTGTGCTTCTTCCCACCATGATATGACCATACCATAATACTTTATTGTCAGTCTAACATTTTTCTTGCATCACAGCAGCTCATTTTTCAACATCACAATAAAAGCGCACATTTAACCTGACAATACAAACAAAGACAATAATCAAGGCCTCTCAAAGTACATTTGATTTGGGATTATGCACCGCATTTTATTTTTGGATAGACTGGTGCACAAAAGAGTGCTTCAGTGTAACCCTATTAAATCGTGGAATCCAGTATCTCTGGTTTGATGGTAACGATTTGTATTCACTGTTCAAGAGATGGTTGGGGTTGGATACAATGTTAATGGCCAGATTTAATAGGTTATTATGTATTTTCAGAGCTCATACTAGAATATTACATCCTGACATCCTTTTCTACATTGTGGTGTAAAATAGTCAAACTCAACTAACCACAAACTAGCTAGCCACCAGAAACAAGCTCTCTAGAGATAAGTAAAACGTCATGTTGATTCCATTTTCTGCGATGTTCATGTTTACAGTCTTGCATGGGATTTGTCTGTTATGTTTTCAGATTCAAGTGCAGTAATGTGCAATGTAATAGTGATTGAAAAGCAATGTTTGAATTTCATTCCATCTATTCAGCTTAGGCTTGTGCCAATTTGCGATCGGATCGTTAATTGGCATTGAAGGGATGATCGACAGTTTGTTTTTTCTATGGCAATTTTAACAAACTTACTATGATAACTTAGTCTATAAACAGAGCACTGGTAGACTCTGAACGTAGCGCTCTGCCTTCTTCAAAATATTACTTTTAAGACACGGCTGATGCAGGACAATTAAAATGTCTGTCTTGCAGACAAACAAATCTTAAAAGTAATATGCAAATAATCTGTTTACCTCTTGGACTACTTTAGGAGCATAGCAAGCAACAAACGCAGTTTTATAGTTTAGTTGTGAACGTTTTTCTGAGATATCTTCACCTCGATGTTGGGTGAATGGTGAAATAGGCAGGAGGCGGAGAGCTACGTTTAGATGGAGTCTACGTGCACTCTATTGGTAGATTAATATCAGAATCTGCACCCTACTGTGCATTAAGAGATGTTTCTATTGGTAGATTAATATCAGA
>JAOPJO010000154.1:13500200-13513948 GCA_027123675.1 Molva macrophthalma
CTCTCTCTCTCTCTCTCTCTCTCTCTCTCTCTCTCTCTCTCTCTCTCTCTCTCTCTCTCTCTCTCACTCTCTCTCAGTCTATCTCTCTCTCTATTCACCTGTTTATCTCTATCTCACACCATCACCATCCACCACCACTGTGTCGTCAACGGCGATAACAAGCGATAATAGCGCACGCAGCCAAAATGGAAGACTTTTTTTTTATTACACAGCGAGAACGCAGGGTGGAGCGTTCATTCAGACGGATATATATCCCAGATATTTGCTGCTGCTCTCTGGTTTTGATTATGCAGTTCATTAGTCCTCTTTTTAATTTCTTACTTTACACCGCACACAGGGTCAGCTGTTGCTGAGCGCCGCAAGGAAGTCCAATAAAGCAGTAAAAAAAAGGGGAAGATGTTGTAATTCCTCCATCCTTTTCTGCAGACCGACCCATAAACACCAGATTCATGGCAGTGGACACTTGGCTTGCTCTGCACTCTGGGTCAAAAAAACCTGAGATCCTGGCCTGAAGTGTGTGTGTGTTTGTGTTAGTGTGTGTGTGTGTGTGTCAGAGAGAGGTCGTGGATACCGCCATATTAACCATCGCTAAGTCCTCCTCGCTAGAATCCTTATTATCTGTTGTTCGGGGGGCAGAGAAAGAAAATATATTAAACTCTGGGGGATTGTTTACGTCTCATTAATACAATCCTCTGATTATTTGTTCCTGAGTCTCTTATCTACAGCAGGCCTAACCTCCACCACAACCTCATTAGCCACCAAGTAGCTTTATGCTAATTTAAAGTGCAACACACGCTCTCTTTTAGCGATGCCTCATTGCCGTTGTTGCTAATGTGGCTACGCTAGTACGATGGATCCTTGTTGTTTTTGTCCTTGCTCAATAAGGCTGATAATCTTGCATTGATTGCCAGAGTGCTAATTACAATAGCTGATGCTGGAGTTTAAAAGGCTGTGTGTAGGAAGGGGGTCGCGCGCCATATAGCGTCGGATAGCTTTAAGTAACACCAACTCTAGTCATTCCACTAGAGAAAGGGGGGGAAAAAAACATGTTTTTTTCCTTTCTCTTTGAGTCACGACAGACGGAGCGTGAACAACCGTTCCTGTTCTGTTCTCTTACTTCAGTAAACCCACTCTTTGTTTCCTGGGAGGCAAACCAAACAGAACAGCACTAAAGCGGCAGAATATGATTAACTATTTATGAGCTCTGCTACACTGTACCGCTTGCTCCAATGCGGGGAGACCTACAGTAGACGGTAGAAACGTACAGTAGATGGAAGATAACCAGCGGCTATTCAGAACGTGTGGCATGCGTTATGAAGGAGACCTAATGTCTTCATCGTAGCCGGGACAGCAGGTGTTTTATGTCTCAGACGGAGCTGTCTGCTTCTTAAGATCTTCTTTATTCCGGCCGCCGACTCAACTGTCCTTCCTGCTGGAGGCTGTTTATAGGGGGATTACTTATTGCACTCACTGGGCAATTTGTGTGCGTGTGTGTGCGTGTGTGTGCGTGTGCATGTCTGTGCGCGAACACCCTTTCCCCTGCCTCTGCACCATTTCCCTGGTATCATAACTGTCCCTTTACAATTAAAGCAGCAGTTTCCTCATCATCTGGGAGAAAACAAACAAACAAAGAACATGGAGGAGAACATGGTGTGTTCGTATGATTAACACCACACACAACCATGCACTCGGAGGCGGTAGAGGTAATGGTTTCAGCCTGACACCACCAGAGACTGCAGCTTCAGGAGCTGTCGAGATGTTCTCTTGCAGATGTGTAAGAACCCGTCTGTGGAGAATAGCATGTTGCACAACCTCTCAACGACTGCCTGTGTGTGTGTGTGTGTGTGTGTGTGTGTGTGTGTGTGTGTGTGTGTGTGTCCGCTGGATATGTTATGCCTTCCAGGCCCAAGAAGATCCTTGGTCACATAAGACACTGCCTCAACCCTGGAGTGGGCATCGCTTCCCATCTGCTGTCATGTCCTTAGTTCTCTCTCTCTGCATTTCCATCTGTTGGTTTTCTGAGCATCCCCATTCCGTTGTTAATACTGGGGGAGATCTAAGGGAGGGGGGGAGAACCGCTCTGCTGGATACACAGTGGCTGATTGACACCTACCTGGTAAGCAGCCTTTGTTTGGTTGTCTTTGGCTCTGACAGTCACGTCTTCAGTCACCCGCTGTTACATTTCTTGTGTTTTCACGACACCGGCACCCACCTCACGCTGAGCTGTGTTGTGGATCCCGGGCCGCAGCGTGCTAGCAATAGCTAGCTCAGAGTGTGTTGATGAGGAGGAACATTCCAGCAGTGGTGATTGGATGGTTTGCTTGTGTGCCTTGTCATCCCCCGTATGCATCGCTTCTAGTATCCACTAATCTCATTAGTCGTTAGTCTGAAGAAATTGTGCTGCCAGTGGTGATGATTTCTAGCCATGGAGCTCTCTGTGCTTTAAATATTTGACACGAAAAAAACACTTGTCGTTTAACATCTTTAATAGAAAATACATTTCTTTAACTTTTGGATGAAACATTCTGTTCTTGAGAAAGTAAAATAATGTACTTTTTGAAATGGCTCATTCTAAAGTCATTCTACTGGCCTTTAAAGAAGAAACAATAGGAATAGAATTATACAATTGTGTATTAAACATACAATAGGCAATGCTTATTTATCATAAAGTATATATGTTCTGCTCCACAAAATGACTGTTCTTTACAAAGCAAAGAGATGAGACTGAGATAATGTGTGCTCAGTGGCTTTTGTAGTTGTAGTGTAGCATTGTGTTTTCATTTGACTTTCTGTGATCAGTGATGTCCCTTTTTTAATTTGAATTTGAAGTAAGAATGTGAATCATCAGCACTGTTATCATGAATGCTGCACCATCTCCAGTACTGGAGGATTTTCTTATTGAACATGCCTTTATTCTCAAAGAGTTATAATCATTTATGTTGTGCTGTGTTTGTGGCCCAGTATTTCACACAAATGAGAATCCTGGTCACAGTGTATTGATAGTCTGTGCCAACAAGTCGTCCTCAAGTGGAGTGGCTGTGTGTGTGTTGTGTCTTCTGTGTGGTTGTCTTTGCATGTGCTGAAGAAATACTGAATGCGGGGCTTTTTATTTCAGTGACTCGTCCAGTGAGACTGTACGATTATACTAATAAGTTATGTATCGGTCCCTTTTTTTAACAAACATTTTGTAGAATTGCTGTTGGAAATGTCTTGTTGATCAGCGTCAGTTACCCTGGCAACTTGTCTGTGTGACAACAATTCCTTTGTGTGCCTGGGGGAAACGGTGATGTCATGAGCAGGCGAGGAGAGCAGGGTGAGAAGGGTCCTCTGAATGGCCTGATGGGCCCTTGTTATTATGGGTCCCTCCTATATCTCTCTGCTCTAGAAGGATGGGAATGAAAGAGAACCACCCTTAATGACCTGAAGCCTCATTAATGTTTCAGGTCATGTGTCGTATGAAAGAATTAAAAAGTACAGCCTGGATTTTGGCATATATATCCTGTCTTAAAGAATCTTGGTGGTATTTTTAAAACGGGCTGTTTCATTTACATTGGGAGTGGTTAACTGGGGCCTTAAGGAAATGTAGGTGTTATAACTACTGTGAAATGATTGACTACTACGTGTTCGTCAAATATTTGCTTTAAGACAGAGTGTTCCTCACACCTCCCCACCTGCCTCCAGTTGAACTGAATGTTTAATTTTAGGTGTATGCAACAGGGAAGGAAAGTACACAACACACAGCACTGTATAAAAGGTCTTCTTTGTTGAGTTGCTCACAGATGTGTACCAGCATTAGTAAATAAGTAATTGACTGTTTGCCACACCACTGAATGTCATACAAAGCAGATTTGTAACGCACAATTCTTGTCACCACACATCATTATACAGTTATGGCACATTTCTTGATTGTATTCAAGAGAAATCAGCCAGACTCACAATAGCAACTTTAATGGTTTAAACTAACATGGAACACTGTACGAGACACTGGTATTGAACAAGTCTCATCACTTTAACCACTTCATCTCATGGCAGGTCCACGGGCCTGCCATTGTAAAACAATAAACTCTTTCTGGGATACAATTGCTCTCTGATGTTCTATACTGGGTAAATCATTTAAATAAAGCACTTAGCGATTGGTATGAGAACCTAAGAAGATTGCTCAATTGGATGATGGTTTGACAATTGGGCTACAATGTTGTGATATTTGGGAACAGGATAAAGCCTTGCAAAAGATGGAATGGTTGCAAAAACTTGGTCCTTTGATTTATACACAAGTATATCTTAAGTAATTAATTTATTGAATAACTTAAAATGGTTTGAGCTAGATGTTTACCAGCTGCTAAGAACAAACAATTAACATTTTATGTGGTATTCATGCAGAAGCTCATGGACAATGAAGATATGTTTTTGCACCCTTTTTTTGTTTTTCCTGCTTTGCTCCGCTTCTCAGTGTTGGGTTGCTACCTCATTGTGCCTGTGTGAGAAGCTGTTCCCTGCGCTCTGCATTGATGAAAAAACGCAGTTTCCGGGGCAACAGCCTCACCTCTACAGGCATGGCATCATACTCCTCATTGTCGATGTTGTAGAAGCCACCAACATCCTGTGGGGGCAAGCGTTGGGACAGTAGGTGACATTAGAAAACAGATACAAACCAAACACGCCGTCTATGACACTTCTGTTACAGTAACCATGAATTCTCAAAGGGCTGTAGGAATCAGACCTCTGGCAGCTTCAGTTGACAAACACTAGCTTCTAGTGTTGTGGAATTTTCTGTGAATATAGTCGGATCCGATTCTTTTTCATTCCTATGGAAGGAGTAGACACACGCAGACATTATACTTATGCTTCATACCATTTGTTTCTCATACTTTTTCTTTACTGACTAGGCATGTGTGTTTGTTGTATGCTACTGACCCAGCAGCAATGAACTCTCCAACAGTGAAGTTTTCTGGTTCTGCACGGATCATCAAGGAGTCATAAATGCGCTAAGGAAATAATAACAATGATAATAATGGAGAATTACAGTTCTAGGAAGATGGACTACATGGACAGGTTGTTCAACTAAGAATGTGACATTGATATACTAATCGATTAGAAGCTGAATGATTTCTTTATTCACCCTCTCCAATGGGTTTTTATTGTGCGTATGAATAAGCAGCTCCAGCGTAGAAAACTGCCGATCCATCCATTTCTCCGGCTCTTCCACTTTCGGAGGTTCTGAATGAAGGTACACAAAGGTGCGGTTGTTAGAACAACATGCATACACTGGTTTGGCCAGGTAATTCTGTTTGATCAGCGGTTGCCAAAGTGGGGTACGTGGATTGATCTAGGGGGAACTTGAAATTCATTTGTGATTTACCTTCCCAAACAGTCCTGTGGCTGACTGAAGTCTCAGTATCAAAAATAATGTATGCAGCCCAGTGTAACAACACTCCCCTTCCTCTTATCCATGACAGGAAATTCACGCACTGAAAGATCTACAAAGTTTGCTCTTGCTGTGACGAGACGTTTTGTATAAAATTCGGCTAAAAGTTTTTCCGTATACATACGTATATATGTATGTATATGCGTGTTCACTTTTTGTTTATGCATCAGAATAAAGAACAAAAACATTTTAGTGAGCTGTCGGAAATGCTGGGGGAACTCGGTAGGATTGTCACAGGGGCTACATGAATACACAGGGGCTACATGAGGTTTGGAAACAGAATCCATTCTGTTACCTTCGACCGGTGGGGACCAGTAGTTCTTAAGTCTGCGCATGATCCGGGACGGCAGGCTGGGCCTTGGGGGCCTTGCTGTGGGCAGGTCAAGGGGCCGAATGGTGGGCTCCAGGTAGGACAGCGAGACCTCACGTACGAGGGGCCACTCCTGAGAGACATTGCGACGCGTCAACATTGCTCTGGATAATGCTGCATCATTTACTCCCTGTTTCTCTCTTCTTTCTAATCACTCCTGTCGGTACATTGACCTCCATGTTGAAAATGAATAACAACGGTAGGGCTCACCCGTAGAGTACTAAGCCAATGTGCTGCTTTTGTCTTCAACGGCCCAAGATACCAATACCTAGGAAAACAGACACTGTTATTTTAAGTATAATCCTACCAAGTGTTTGAACAAAGTGTTCTGTCTGTGTTAAACATTTCTTACTTGCTGATAGTAGCAGCAGCGTCTCTGAACGCACCCCATCGCAGTCCCATCAGAGCAAACACTGGCTGCTCTTTCTCCCCCTACAACAGACATAAGATTCAAACATATAGACAAGCATAGCAGTCATTGTGGATTATCTAGGACAGTCATCACATGGTTCGCTGATAAAAACTTAGATCATCAAGAGAATTCCTTTAAATTAATTGTAAGTAAAAATGTATCAAACTTAATTGACCCATATTTTTCCCTAAACAAAATCCTCTACCAGGGTTTTTTTCACCCAGAATATAATTAAATAGAAGAAAAATATAGTACATAACATCGGCAGTAGTTATACTGCCAATGCTGTAAGTAATATACAAATCAAAATAAAATAAAGATAGGTTAACCCCACCTTGATCTGCAGCACATCCAGCTGCACCGTCTCTCCTTTCAGGATGGAGAGTGTTGCTGATGTGATGTGTCTGAAAACAATTAGTGGAAGAGGAGGTTATTGCTTAACAACCAGGACATATACTAAGAGTGTACTTGTGCGGTCACTATTAGTAATGGACTCAATGGCAATCTCCTCTTTACTTACTTCACCCGGTTGTCATCCAGAAGGTGAAGACTTGGACTCAGCGAGTTGCTAGAGCCCAGTGGAATGAACCCAATAGGAGTTTTACAAATGTTGTCCTATAAACAAAAAAGATAAAATGGTAATAACAAGTATCAAATTTACATTTCTATGCTTTTAAATCCAATTCTCATTTGCATGTTAAATACATACATTTTTACTATTATCTAACGCGCAAGTAATGGCAGACAAGCAGCTACATATACAGCCGATTGAACAGATCAGTAATGGGAAAGACTCAAGAGTGAACCCTAATTTCCCCCTTGAACCAGTCAGTGTGAAATGTTTCTGCTCCGTAATTATATCAGATAGCCATACTTTCATGGTTCATGCAGTCAAGGTGATTCGTACTTGATCTGGCCTTCGTAGTAATCCGGTCACCACTTCCTGGAGCGTACCATCCCCTCCGGCTACTATCAACATATCCGTCTGCTCAATGAACTCCATCAGTTTCTTGGCTTGGCCTTCAAAGTCTGTCTGTAGGGGCACCACCATATTTCAGTTACTAAATGTGTCATTAATACCTTTGATTTATTTACTTTTTTATTTATTTACCTTGACTAGTGTAATCTCCACACCCGCCAGGTGTAAAATTGGAGCAGCATTTTTGTCAAATAATTTGTTGGCTTTCCTTTGGAGAACAGAAGAGAGAATTAAAAAACAAAAACAGAATAAGACTCGAATAAAAGGGTGTTCTATGTTAAGCCAGATAATTTAAGATATGCATGATCTTACCCATTACAAGCTGCAGGGTTCAGTATAACAGTGGCTTTCTTGAGCTGCTCTTGTGGTGATATCTGTTGACGTCCAAATTCCTAACACGGTGATGGTTAATATTTTGAGTAAGCAAATGTTGATTGAAATCCTTAACCCAATTACGAAACACAATCTGTCATTACAAATTAAAAAAACGCCCTTCTTACCCTGGCTTCTAAGCAAGCTTCCCTTCGCAGAACGCTGTCACTAAAACGTATTACGTAGAACATATATTAGCACTGATGACTGTGGATTAACGTTAGTAATATATAGGTTGCTAATAATCAATAATAATTCCGATATAATCAACTGCATGACTTACCAATGTATTCCATAGAGCCAATGTCCACCATAAGACAAAACACACACAGCAAACGTGGACTTCTTCCAATGATTCCGCAAAGTCTTAAACACTTTGACGACGCGAGCCATTGTATCTACAATGTAGGAAACATAACATAAATGCAATAAATGTCACAGCGGTCATAGATTGAACACTGCACAAATCGCATGGATATTTTGATGTAACACGAAACGTCACTCTGGTCGAAACAAGGAAGTAGAGTAAGAGGTTCCGCTTGTATTACGAATTAGTTTATACAAATCAAAAGCGTTTCTATATTTAAGCCTCCAGAATTAATTATGTTGGAAATAATATGTGCATTTTATATTAAAGGTGTCACCTGTGTGTGCAAGAGTAAACCAAAACGACTTGCGTCCGTTCTTAAATATAAACTACATTACCCATGCCGCAACTCGTCAATTAAAAATTAAGGACCTCGCCTGTGAAGGATTGTACAAAGATACATATAAATTCTAGTCTTGTTCATTACATTATTCATTCGCACGATTATAATATTAACCGTTTCAGAAACATTTATAATATAGTTTCAAAGCATATATTGGTTAGAATTTAATACTGGCACCAACTGTTCACTCTCTGTCCAAAATCCGGTAACATTATATCATGGCGGCGCAGATGGCGGTAAATTCGGGTATGGGATATTTTATTTAACTAACCTGATAGTTATGCAGTGTTGCAGCAGTAGGCACGAGCTACGCATGCCACATAAATACATACATGTGCATTTTCTTAAGGCCACTTCCACTCAGTTTTGTTTGAGTCGAGCACATGTGGATGTATCCCTGTCAATTTCAGTCAGTAGTGGCTAGGCTAACCACCTAGCATAGTAGTTAATGTTAG
This sequence comes from Molva macrophthalma, assembly GCA_027123675.1. Taxonomy (NCBI): domain Eukaryota; kingdom Metazoa; phylum Chordata; class Actinopteri; order Gadiformes; family Lotidae; genus Molva; species Molva macrophthalma. Next base: position 13,508,924 of record JAOPJO010000154.1, read on the forward strand.
TTTGTATCGTTAATGGACTGGTACATATTATATTGCTAACATTTTGACAGCTGTCTTGCGTTTCACTTCCAAAGGGAGTTAGAAAGCTACTAGCAAGCAAGTAATTTGAGAGTGCAAATAAAGTTGTATTAGTTGGTCATGAGAGGAACGCTTATTAATGCAACATATTAAGTTACCAGTTTACTTGTATTCATTGTTTTCTCCTTGCGGTCTGCTTCATACAAACTTCAAACTAAATACACACTTGCCATTCACAATTTCTTCGAGCCACGTGATCTGATGTTTACAAGCAATCGGAATAACCGTTACTACACCAAACCATCCGTCACTCAAGTTACAGTGTATGATATCTGTACCATTAGGAGCCAGTCTGTGGGGGCCGCTGAAGGAGCTATGGGAGACGGTGGAGGGAGCTGTTTGGAGGAGGCAGTCGGAGAGTGTCCACCTCCTCGACTTGCAGCTGAAGAAACACAAGCCACACTTTCTGTCTCTGTACAAAAACCCTGTATGTGATTTAAAATCCAAACATCCTCACTAGTATAATTTTGTGTCAAAGTTATTTGTGTGTGTCTAATTTCAAGTGTTTTTTATTAAACGCAAACACTGTCTTACTTTATTTACAGCCAAAGAGTGCAGAGCAGAGGGATAAAGTGCGTAAAGCCAGCACAGAAGGCATAGCCATCCAAGGCCAACAAGGCTCACGACTGGTGCCTGAGCAGCTCCTTACAGAAGCGCTGATCCTCAGTGACATGTTTGATATGGGAGAGTTGGCAGCCCTGGAGCTGCTATTGGCAGGTAATGTTATGTGCATATTTAAATGACCTAATTTATTAACACACATTTATTTCCATCATGAGTGCGTGATTAATCCTTTGAATAAGGTTGTATCTTAATAATGGGTACTCTCCTTATTTCTTAATCATGGTTATAATCTATGGGTTCTCTAGAGGACAGAATACTTTTCTTCTACTTTCTATTGACATCTTGCATGCCTTGCTGCAGGGGAGCACCAGCAGCCACACTTCCCGGGGCTTACACGTGGGCTGGTGGCCGTGCTGCTCTACTGGGATGGCAAGCTCTGTGTGGCCAACTCCCTGCGCTCCCTCATTCAGTCCCGCCAAGGCAAGACCTTCACGTTGGAGCTCAGGTAACCACAGTCAGGATTATCCTTCTGTGATGAATAGGTAACCACAGTCAGGTAAATTATACTTCTGTGATGAGTAGGTAACCACAGTCAGGGGTAAATTATACTTCTGTGATGAATAGCTGCCGTAGGTACGCCATGAGTCTCTATGTCACTGGTGGTGCCCGAAGAGGGCAACGTGTAGCTTATGTCCACCTCTCCAAAAGACGCAACTACACGTCAGGGCAACAGGCGGCCTATCTCCACCTCCCAGCTACGTTTTCTGGTTCATTTATAATGGACTCGGCGGAGTTTGCATATATGTAAGGATCACATTATTATGAAGATATCAGATGTCACTGAATACCTGACTTTAGTCACACTTATCTCAGAATTACAGACTTGGAAGTTGGAACAATAAATGCAAGCACCGGCATAGAGACCCTCAGCGCACACCTATGGCGCTTTTCAGAGTATAATTCAGGCTTAAGGTCTCCTCCATGTCTTGCCTTAATTTCTCCTCACAATCCAGCCTGTTCCAAACCATTCACCTGATTACTTGATGAACATGTACATTTTTTGGAGGAAAAAGAGTGATTGTTTGTGTTTAACTGGCAGATGGTGTGTCTGGTTTATTGTCCCCTAGTGGAGAGCTTGTGGCCTTGACCACGCGTTTCACAGATGAACTGATGAGCCAGGGTCTGACCAAGCGCATCCTGAGCTTGGTGTCCGAGGTCAACGTAACAAGGGAGTTCGAGCGTCTGCAGAAACAACGTGGCCTGGGCAACGAGAAGCATAGGAAAGAGGTACGAGTCAATACATCTTATTACCTATTTTGGTTAAAAATGAGGACTACCCTCACCTGTGGTCAACATTTTTACCACAAGTTGGAATCTTGTCATATTAGGTATCGGACCTCATCAAAGAATCTAGACAAGCATTGGCAGACAGCTTGTTTTCATGGACCTGCCAATCCCCTCTGACTAAAGATGACACCCTGGCCCTTATTGGCCACCTGGAGACAGTGACCGCTGAAGCTGATGGCTCATTGGACAGTGTAAACCTGTCTCTGGTCATGGCATTGCTGTACTGTTTAGATGTCAGCTTCCTAGAGCAAGGAACCGAAGATAGGGAAGGTAAGATGAATATATGCTAGATATAATTTATTGAAATATTATCATTCACTTTCTGTATTTGGGTTCAATTGTCAAAATACAAAAAAATGTGTAATGTTGCGTTAACTTACCAGTGGAAAGATAGCATTCACGTGTTGTGTTTGGCCAGATCTGCTCCAGGCCCTGCCCTTGTTGACGGAGAGGGACTATGTGTTTGCGGTGCATAGCCGGTTGCTGGAGGGGCCGACCTGGAAGATTCCTGGCCTACAAGCTGTGTGTCGGCTTGCGTGGGCTCTGGCCTTGAGAGCTCTGTCCCAGCTTCCACAGGGCTCCTGTACGTCCTCCTTTTGCGGCTGACACACACACACAGTTGTAATGTAGTATTGTGTATAGTATACAGTGGTTTAGATATTGCCACTGTATTTCGCGGCTCACTTCTTTATGTGTATATTGCAGCCCTTGTGGAGTTCACTGAGTCAGACGAGGCTCTGGCTGACCTGGCCCTCCTGGGAGACGTCTTTCTGTTCATGAAAGAGGGCATGCTGGGATGTGAAGGGTTCACCCAGGAAGAGTTCTACATTCGTCGCCTTCATACCTTGATTACAGACTTTCTGGCTCTCATGCCGATCAAGGCAAGTCATAGTGTGTTAATAACACGTTTAGTGATATGTTTTTAAATACATGTATTTGAACAAGCCTGAGGACTTTAGTCCATGTTGATTTGAAGGTTGGGTGCCCACTTTGAGGTTTTCCTTCTCTGCAGGTGAAGCAGCTCCGTAACCGCGCCGATGAGGATGCTCGCTTGGTGTATATGTCCCTACAGATGGGCAGTGAGCCCCCTTCGTCGTTACGCAAAGACCTAGACCACCTCATGTTCCTGGTTTGTCTGCATTGTTTACGCAGAACACTTCACATGATACATCCTGTGTTCCTGCATAGAGTGACTGTTGAAAAAAGTACACCATCATGTTTTATTTGTGAGATGACAGAGGGCATAGAACAAGGTTCAAAGGTTGCAAGGTCCAAGGACAACTGGCTGTAGTTAGATGTTTCTGAGTTTATAATCAAGTTAAATAATGGAGAGTTCCCAGTTATTTTTTTCATGATTAGCAGCAGCCATGTGGAAACGTTGCTTTGTAATCAAGCACTTGGTATCTGTGCCCCCATTTGGTTTCCAGATCGGTGAGTTCTACAGTAAAGACCCGTTTGGTCTGGAGCTCGGCCTAGAGTTCTGGTGTCCCACGGAGTCTCTTCATCACACCAACCTGCAGGGCTCATATCTGGGCATGGCCCTGCAAAGACCTCCGCATAAACAGGTATGAGCTGGGTTTACCAGCATTACCAGTATAGGCTCTGGGAGTCTTATCTACACAGTCTTGATTATCCTCTACAAAAAGATGTCTACTATTTCAGAAAAGCGTAGAACAGTCTTCCAAATTCTAACAAATGAATTGGATCTTTACTGTGTTTGGAGAAAAGTGAGTGCTGTTACCTTTTAATCACATAAAAACCTATTTGTGAGACACAACAATTTAATTTATAACACTTAACTTGCATAAAAAATTAATTGTAATTAGATTAACTGATAAGCACATTTCCAATAAATTCTCTCTCTCTCTCTCTCTCTCTCTCTCAAGTTTGGTCATAGTAAGAACAAAATGATTCCCTGCTGGGCTTCCTATTGCTGTTTGTTCCAACAGCTCTTACTTCGCAGCCTTTCCCATCATGGTGTGTTTATTTCTGCACTTCAGGTGGTGCTATCCAAGTTTGTGCGTCAGATGGGAGACCTGCTCCCCTCCACCCTGGTCATCCCTTACCTGCGGATGCTGAAGGGTCTGGCCAATGGTCCGCAGTGTTCCCACTACTGCTTTAGCCTGCTGAAGACCAACGGAGCCCCTCATGGTAAGGCCTCGCTCTGGGAGACTGTATTAAACCTCCACTTTGTACGTTTTCCCATAGCAACCTCAAGTAACTTGAGTTGTCATAACAACCATAGCTATATCATTTTCCATTACTGTTGTCGGAGACTTTCCCACGTTGGGGGGGGCAAAATAGACCAGAAAAAACGAAAAGTTCCATAGTGCAGGTTTAAATCAAAATAAACTGGCCAATTTGTGGAATATTGCTAGACTTTTCAAATTAAATGGCATGTTGGAGTGACTTGATATGTAAATATGCATGTAACAACATGGAAAAGTGGTGATTGTTGAATGTATTGTTGTTTTTCTAATGATATTGTATTCAACCCCACCCAGGGGACAACATGCAGGGCATGGCAGGCAGACCCGTGTCCTGGGAACTCTTGTTCCACTCTCTGATGCTGTACCATGAGAACCTGCGGCGGGACTTACCCAGCCCCGAGTCCGCCTCCCTCTACCGCCACCCGCCAACCCGCGGGATCACCCAGAGAGAGGTGGACGGACTCACCTCCTACCTGGAGCTGCTCACCACCATCATCACTTGGGTATGTGGACACCCAGCAACACTGGGCTGCCTTGTGCATTACTTTCACTTTCATTTTTCAAATTGCACAATTTGAAAATGTACATTTGTCAACAAGAACTAGTATGGCAAATACATTCCACATACAACATTTTACAAAATTATGCTACATTCGCTTTCCTTGACAACATATTTTGTATACAGAGACCGGAGGTCCAACACATGCTTATCAACTTGTTTATGATACCAATCCCATCAGATTTGTTCAATGCGTGTGTGTGTGTGTGTGTGTGTGTGTGTGTGTGTGTGTGTGTGTGTGTGTGTGTGTGTGTGTGTGTGTGTGTG
>JAOPJO010000154.1:13539798-13552330 GCA_027123675.1 Molva macrophthalma
CACACACACACACACACACACACACACACACACACACACACACACACACACACACACACACACACACACACAATTACCATCCGGTGGGGGTGCTTCCTGTGTTTGCAGAATGTGCAGCTGTTTCCCTCTATGACCCACCTGTCCCGTACATTAGATGAAGCGTCTCCTGGTCCACTAGTCCTGGAACAATCCCACTCCTTTTACAATAAGAAATCCTCCTTCTCTAGAGCTGGTAAATCTGAATCTTACTACTACTACTACAACAAAACAACGGCTACACCAAGAACTTCCAGGCACAGCTTGTGAGCGCAGAAGGCTTATCATGAAGTCTGCTGCCGTGTATCTCTTTGTCCATAATAAATAGGAAGCATGTTTAAATACAGGAACAACAGATATTCAGATTGTGCTCTGGAGGGCCGTAGGACCGGCAGGGATGTGAAACACGACCTGCTGCAGTTCTTAAAGAACCCCAGGACACACCTAATGTTGACCCAATGTGATGTTATCTTAGCCCGCCAGGAACATATTAAATACTCAGCTTGTTCCTCTTCAAGCAGATTGACGCCATCTAATATAGATTCAGTTCAAGTTTGAACAAAACAGGTTCCTGTGTTCCTCTGCAGTCTCTTTTTGAAGACGCCGGCCTCTGTAGCCCTGGCAGTCATGGCCGTGTGACATTACAATCAGCGCTGCTTGCAATGCGGTTGTCTCGGCTACTGCGAGACACCCAGCATGTGAGCCAGATTAGTATATTAGTAGGCTAATGTTGTTTCCCTCAGAGGCCACAGGCTCTTACTGCTGTGAGACGCCAGGAGCTTATCCTCTTCACAGCCAGGCTGGGAGGAATAACAAGCACAGTATTTTGTTTTGTATTTCTTTAACTGCTTCTATGTGGCATACACTTCCAGAGTGTGAACTAAAGGGGATCCAGCATAAAGTGAGGAGGATTCAGGAGTTTCATTCTTTTAGGGGCAACAACGTAAGACTCCTTATATATCTCACCAATGAAATATATGATATGCAGCTGCATGTTGAGTTAGACTAGTGTTCTACCGTGATGCAATCATAGGGCCATATTACATACAAACACCACCGAGGTGCCTGCCCACAAAAGGTCTTCAATCAGCATTAGCATATAACTTATGAACTTACATTAGCTATTATCTTATAATAGTTAGGTAATAGTAACATCATGAAAGCTACATTAGTCACTATCAGCCATGGATGATCTCAGCCATATAACAACATTTTATATTTATATTCATCCATCCCCAATAAAGACCTAGCAACCATCCATTGATATAGAGTGGACTTTATGACATTCAAAGATCTTACCTCAAGTCCCTTCCTTCCCTCCTACTCTGGGACATCTGCGGCACAAGACTGAACCTGGACCAGTAGAGTCTCCTTCTCTGGTCGCTCCAGATCTCGAGTCTTCCCCAGCGCCCCGCCCTTCAGCTCCACACTAATGCCCCAGTCACACAGGCTAATCTCTGCTCCAAATACGATTTGTTGCTCTGAACCACTGTCGGTAAAGTAGTACTCTTAGCGAGGGAGAGGCTTTTGGACAGGGCAGAGAACTTCTGCTTTTTCAAAATGGAAACAGTGGTGTGAAAGTGGGGAAAGACACAAACGTTGGCAGTGTCAGAGACATCACTAGCACATTACGACAAGCTGTACCTGGGTTGCGTGTGGTTGTACAACTTGAACCATTTTGTCTTGGTAAGACATAGAAGGCAAGCGTGGACCAGTGGTATAAGGCAGAACATAAATCAGGGAGGAGAGCGGGTAGGGGCTAGAACCACTATCCATCAATAATACAGTACAAAGGAGCAGAGGAATCACCCAGCCATTTTATACTAAAGAAACTTCTCTTCACGCACTCAACTCTTCTGTCACCTTGCCCTTAAAGGCTTTCACACTGGTATTTAACAGGATGTGATGAAAATCCAAAGGACACACACACTCATCAAGCTTGCTCACACACATACACACACACACTCACACACACACACGAAAAAACAAATGAACCAACCTATTCTCCTCAAAGCGACTGATCAGGTCTAAGACCTTGGAGGGCTTGTCTTTGGTCCGATCCCTGGTCTGGGCTCCTCCTCCTCTTCCTCCTCCTCCTCCTCCCCCTGCTCGCTCCTCCATTCTGGGGGTGTATAAGGGTGTTCTGAGGCGCCCCAGGGGGGAGGGGGGCTCTGTCACCGGGCTCTGCAGGTGAGCTGGCTTGGGGGGCACTGAGAGACAGAGGGAGAACAGAGGTATTAAACAACAGACAGGTGGATTGATCAATAGATGGAAATCCAATCACAAGGCACAGCAATGACAATGCTTTAACAGTAGACTGTTAACTGCAGGCTGATGTCCCAGTGAGTCCCTTTCTCTAATATGACACCAAATTCATGAGATGGAGATAGCGTAAGATCTCAGGCGAGAGCGCCTCAAAATTGCCTCAACTTGCACTTCAAGAGTAATCAAATACAAAAACTGCCGCAGGGACAGCACCTTTGGGGGAAAGTCAGGGGATTGCAACTGCGGGTTGTGATTGGCTGAAATTGGAGCTAAATTATGTGACTTGATTGCTTATTATTTGACTACCATAAATGAGTACTTCATTGTTGTAATGTGAACTCAAGGGGGCAGCATAAGTCATTGCAACTGAAACCCTGGCTGCAGACCACTGACACTGACCTTCATCCAATCCCATACAGAAATAAACAAAAAAATTAACCCCTAACACAATAAAGTTGTTAGAAAATAAACATCAGTAATGTCCGCCACATGGACATTACTGATGTTCTATTTTCCAACAACTGAATTTTACTTAAAGTGTTATTCTTAATAAACCTTTCTCTTACGAAGGCATAAAGGGTAAAGGGGTGTTGTATAATGTTGCCTGTGAATACCTTTAAGACTTAAATTGTGATTAAGGGAAATGACTTGACTTGTCAAACAGTTTTGCCACCTGGTTAAATATGAATGTGTCTTTGAGGTCTGGGTTTAGAAAACCTTCTGTTCATAAGACAAGGCTTACTGTCTGTTGGATCAAGCGACAGACAATGTCTTACTATAAATAAGTGAAAGACAAATTCTACTAAATGATTTACTAATCATGGCCATGATATTAACCCTAGTCTGTTTCCTTCACTTGTTATTGATTGGCCAAACCAGGGCACACCTGTTGCTCAGGACAACATTTCACAACACTAGGTGTTTTGTGAAATGTTGTGAGTGAATTATTTGAGTTACTTGAATCGTGAGAAATCTGAGACCAGCTGGGTGTGTGTGTGTGTGTGTATGTGTGTGTGTGAGTGTGTGTATGCATGCATGAGTGTGTGTATGCATGCGTGCGTGTGTGTATGCATGCATGCGTGTGTTTGTGTATGTGTGCGTGTGTGTGTGTGGACCCCCGTGTGTTTCAACCAAGTTGTATTGTGTCAGTACAGTGTGGAGTCTGGCACAGTACAGCCATGCCTGTGCCTGTAATGCACCTCTACTGTAGCAGCAACGGACCTCCATGTGCCTGTAATGCACCTCTACTGTAGCAGCAGTGGACCTCCATGTGCCTGTAATGCACCTCTACTGTAGCAGCAACGGACCTCCATGTGCCTGTAATGCACCTCTACTGTAGCAGCAGTGGACCTCCATGTGCCTGTAATGCCCCTCTACTGTTGCAGTAGTGGACCTCCATGTGCCTGTAATGCCCCTCTACTGTAGCAGCAGTGGACCTCCATGTGCCTGTAATGCCCCTCTACTGTTGCAGTAGTGGACCTCCATGTGCCTGTAATGCACCTCTACTGTAGCAGCAGTGGACCTCCATGCCTGTAATGCACCTCTACCATAGCAGCAGTGGACCCCCATGGCTGTAATGCACCTCTACTGTAGCAGCAGTGGACCTCCATGCCTGTAATGCACCTCTACCTTAGCAGCAGTGGACCCCCATGGCTGTAATGCACCTCTACCATAGCAGCAGTGTACCTCACCTGGTGGTTTAGGCTGCAGCTGGGCCCTGTGGGCAGAGCCTCTTCCATTGACTCCTCCCCTTGCCTTGTCAGAAGTCCCACCGCCGGCCCGACTGAGACAGGCCCTCACACTGGGTGGGCTGCTATGTTCACACGATGTAGGGCCGCTGCCGAGACCTGAGAGAGAGAGAGAGAGAGAGAGAGAGAGAGAGAGAGAGAGAGAGAGAGAGAGAGAGAGAGATCAACTGATATCCAATCCAAATGTTGTCTCCAGCACATCTTATGTCTGTCATCAAATCCTAGGCAAGCTGAGACATAAGAATTACCCTCTCATAACCCCTCTCACAGATATAGCACACCTTACACGCAGTGTCCCAAGGCTGGGCCTTAGAAAACCGAAGGCCTTAAATAGGTCGCCTCGCAGCGACCTAGGTTCGATTTCCACCTGAGGTCACATGCTACATCATTCCTTCTCTTCTCCAACCCAGTTCCTCTCTCTCTTCATGGTCCTGTTCATAAAGGTACAACAAGCTCTTCAAATATATATAAAGAAAAAGCTGTCAAGTAAGAGAACCAGACACCCATTGGTTCAACAAAGCCTTGGAATAAGCTTTTGTTTATCTTCTGCTTTAGGCTGTCAAAGAAGCCCAAAGCAGAACATAACACGTGATAACACATGGTGGCAGCGGTCCTGCCACCATGTAAACTGCAGCAGTGGATTGACAGTTGCATGCTGGGTAAAAGCTGCAACAGTCCTAGTTACTGCAGACTGGGGTCTAGAAGCAGCTGCCATGATGCGCTGCAGACTGAAAGCACAGAGGCTGAGTCCACTGCCTCTGCAGCCTGTGGCTCCACACTCACCCATTCATCCACACATTATTCATCCACACATTATGAATGATTGAAAATAAGCCTTTTTTTACATGCTGAATCTCCTCTTTCACTGAAATATATAAGGCTCTATCTCCAAAAAATCAACTGTAATTTGAAGACCATACATGGTCTTGCAACAAAACAAAACAGAAACAATACTAATGATAGAAAATGCAACAAAAAAAAACAGATGGAACACTTGAGACTTGAAACAAAGGCAATGTGCATTTATTTCTCCACACATACAGCACATGCAGCCTATTGCAAATGAGTTGACACTCAAAAACCACCAGTTTACCCTCTTTTTACATGGTCACATTTTTTTACCAATGTTGCAAAATATTGAGAAAACACAGAAGCACACACAGACTTGAATGTAATTAAAGACACCAAGTTCCCCAACTCTCTCACTGCAGGTCCCACGCTCTGTTTAACGGCCCTTCTATAAACGTCCCTCTAAAACTATACCGATCAATCCCAAATCTGGCCTCAGGAATGCGCCTTAATTACGTGCTAGGCTTTCTCGCGCCGCCACATGTGATGAGAGTACACCACACTCGGCTTCAAAATGTACGTAATTTGCCTCGATGCGCTGTCTCCACCTAGACACAAAGTTCCACACACGACGTGACTGATCTCAGACTAGATCGCACAGGGTCCATTTCCCCCTGCTTCCCTCTCTCTCTTTATCTCTCTCTATCGATCTCCCTCTACATCTCTCTCTTCCTCCCTCTGTTGATTATTAACGGTGCATCCGCCAAACTGTAAACCTAACTCTAACCATCCACACAAACACGTGCGCACAAACACTCATGCACACACACACCTACTTACACTCGTTAAAAGTGCCCCAGCATGAGCGACAGGGGCCCCAATGTGAGAAACAGCCACTTCCTCACTAAACCAAAAGCATGTGGAGCATGGGGCACCTTCTGCTCTGTTTTAGAGACACATCTGGACCCTGTCATTCTGGCACTTACTGAATGGGACATTATTATGAACAGAGTACACATGTACATACATATACACATGCATGCACACACACACACAGACACACACACACACATGCATGCACACACGCACACATACACACACATGCACACACACACGTAGAAACAGAAACGCAAACACCTCGCATGGGATGATCTTATTAAGGAGACCATTTTATATTCAAATGATAATTATATAAAAGCAGCTTGCCAGTAAGCTAATGCGGCACTAGTCATAGTTGAGGAGAGGAAGATTTAATGAACTGAATGGTTTGTAACCTCGCTTCCATGGCAACGAGCCTCTTGCCTTTTGTTTTCACAAAGAGGACTGAGCAAGACGAAGACATTAAGCGACACTTAAGAGAAGGTCAGGTGTCTGCAGACATGAAATATGAAAGTCCAAAAAGTGAATCTTGGTCACATATATATCAGGTTCATTATGGCAAAGAGAAACTCAAGCAGTCAAATATTTGTTAAATGTGAGTGTTGTGAATCTAATGAATTGGTGTGTTTAGGACACTACCTGTGTGTACTACACTTCACTCATCATGCCTGACCCAATGAGATAAGGTAAACATGAAATCAAACATGTTCACAAAGAAAGAATGTCCTACTATCTTTGACTGTGCCAGTTACAAATTATGAGTTCAGAGGACATAACATTTCTGGTCATCTTTGTACCTCAGCTACCAGACTACAATAAGAATGCAGGAATGCCAGACTTACCACATGAGGAACAAGACACTTGCAGTCATCACAGTCAACACTTATTCTGTTTATTTGGATCATAGAGAAGGAATTCCCCTCAGCATGAACCGAGTCAATCCTCACAAGCAGGCCTGGAATTTTGTAATTTTAGGGTCAAGGCCACTTGGCCTGCAGCGGGGCAATGTTTTGAGGGCACAAAGGCCACATGCAAGGGGATAAAGGCCTTCAGTTAAAAAACGTGACTTTGATTTCACTTAAATAGACTAATCCATTTCTAAAAGCATGAATGCCTTTTTAATTAACAGTGTAACATACAATTTCTATCAAAGTAATAATTAATTTTTTATTCATACTAAAGGTGCGTTCACACCAAAAGCAAAGCGAATATTTACTCACGTTACTTAGGCGAGGTTGCTCACGCAAAACTGTTCTCACACGAGTAAACACACAGGTTTAGAAAAGGTTTAGGGTCACATACCATCAGTACAATCATTGAAGCCTCGGGGCACTAAAATTAACAAGTAATATTGAAAAACATTTTAAATTGAATCAATCAATTCAATTTTAAGTCCTCATCGTTTGATGATGGGGATGGGGAATCGGGGGGTTCTGGTGCTTCTTTGGCCAATTCTATTAAACTGGAATCATCCAACGTGCGTTCTCTATCTACTACCATCTACTATTGGCTCGTCTGGTGTGTGACCTGCTTTGAAGCGCTGCCGCAACCTATGGGGTGCCGTTTGTAAACTTTTGCTGCTCAAAAACGTGCTTCACTTGTTCCAGATTTAGCTCGAGCTTTGCTTAATTTTTCCCGGATTTAGCAAATAAACACCCCTCCAAAATGCACTGCAATTTTCATGTCACTTGTTAACATATATAAAATTTGAATTATATGTTAAATCTTAATCCTAAATCTACATTTTATATCTAAATCTAAATGTTATATCTAAATCTAAATACTAAATCTAAATTCTAAATCTGAAGCTAAATCTTATATATAAATCGAAATCTTTATATCTAAATCTAAATCCTAAATCTAAATCTAAATACTTAATCTAAATGCTAAATCTAAATCCTATATCTAAATGTACATCCTAAATCTAAATCTACATTTTATATCTAAATCTAAATCTTATATTTAAATCTTAATCTTAAATCTTACATCTTACATCTTACATCTTACATCTTACATCTTAAATCTAAATGCTAAATCTTATATCTAAATCTAAATCCTAAATCCGGACAACAGATATGCTAATTCTCATACATATACTAATTGGTTCTGACTCCTAACCAGTCATATTTCGGAGGGTTGGCATCACGTGCATTGGGCAGGAAAGGCGCCCACGGACAGAGGACCGATGCCAAAGCAGTCTGAAAATAAGTCGCTGTCTCTGTAGATCGGACCTGCAGAGCTGCAACCGCACGTTGTATTATACTAGCTAAATCGCCAGAATTCGCCATTTTGCCAGATTGATGTGGGTAAGATGTCAAATAGCGTGAACTGCTGTCCGTGCGCGCATTTCCTGCCCAATGCACGTGATGCCACTCCCGATATATGACTGTGTATGAGAATTAGCATCTCTGTTGTATGTATTTAGGATTTAGATGTAGGTTTAAGATTTAGATATAATATTTAGATTTATAATGAGCCCCGTGTGGGGCTCATCAGCCCCACACGGGACTGAATCCTCACCTGTGAGAGCCTGGCGCGAGAGTTCAAACACCTTCCAGACATCGAGTGAAGAGGAGTTTGTGTTCGTTGGAACGATTTCTATTAACCCTTTGTTATAAAGTATTTTGGAATGAATTGTAATACGTGGATGTAGAGAACGCTCAGATCAGCGTTTTTGTGTTAGCGGTCCGTTAAATTGTCCGTTAAACGGAACAATTGTATTTAACGAGACCTGGCTCCTCCCGGTCTCGGGATTTGTTTCAGGCACGTCCAGTGGGGAGGAGGCCTCGGGGAAGATGTGGCCCAAGAAAGGGAAGTCTGGATTCCCCTGCTAGAGCTGCTGCCCCCGCGACCCGACCCTGGGTAAGCGGCTGATGATGAATGAATGAATGAGACCGGGCTCATGATATCATGTCACACTATTTCGCTGACTTCTCAGCACGGTACTTGGAGCACTGCACTTTTTGAACGGAGAATAGGAACCGCACGAGCTGGCCAAGGCCCAATGAAAGACTGGTCCCTCACCTCTGATGAGTAGCGCATACCTCGAAACATGCTCTGTATTTCTGGCTCTCTCCTAACAACAAACCGGACTGGTATACGATTGCAGAATTTAACCCTGTGATTATATATGTGATTATATATTATGTGATCTATATATTATTTATTTGTAAATATTCTAGTTATGGTGTACTTTCTTGATACCAATTGCTTAGCGCCTCTCTTTGCCTCTTTGCGTGTAAATATTGTTAATTAATATGCTGTTTTAATTATTCTGGTTCTGGTTAATATTTTTGATTATATCTTGTTGCTTTATGTCTTTTATGCATCAACCTCACCAAGTCACTTTCCTTGTATGTGCAAATTTGACTTGACGAGGACTACAAGTTACTGGCTCCACCACTAGATGGCAGCAACGCTTTACCGTTAGGTTCTCCGTGATGAGTTGTCCTGACAAGAGCATGAAGAGTAAAGAGAATATGAAGAGTAAAGAGAATATAAAGATGATACTAGAACAGTGTGTGAATAATTCAATGAATAGTCAATAGGGTATTAACATGAAATATAAAAGAGGATAGAAAATTGGAAAACCTAAACAGAAATTGATAAACACTAAAGATATTGAGTGTGATTAACATGTGATAGAAATGGCCAAGTTGTTGAGGTGTTGCCGACAACGCAAACACAACCGTGACAAATAAAATCAATTGATCCAACCAACAGCTAAAAAGACCAATAGTATATGTAAAAGCCAGTCTGGACAAATAGAGTTGAGAGATTAGTTAAAAGTTGTGTCTGCATTAGTATGAAATTATTTTACATATATTCAAGAGGTAGTTGATTACTGACAATTGATCTCTCTCTTGCTACAAGTCCATGGCCTGATGATATATATATATATATATATATATATATATATTCATGATTGTGATCTGCTCTCATGACAAATGTTCTTCATGAGTTATTCATAATTACATTTACATATATTTTCACCACTTACTATTTATTGTTCACTCTGCCTCTCATCACAAATCAACCACAAGGTGGACCTTTCCATATTAGGCCTAACCAATTGTAGTCATGTTATTCAAAAGGTTCTCTCAATCATTTACATTTTACATTTAGGGCATTTAGCAGACGCTTTTATCCAAAGTGACTTACAATAAGTACATTTGTCAGAAGAAAGAGAAACAATATATCACTGTTGGTACAGTAAGGATGTTCATAGAAACAAGTGCCAAGCACTAACAATTGTTAGGTTAACCCATTCCCTGTATACAACAAAGATAGCTAGGATAAGATGCTACACAATGCTAAGTACTATTTTTAAGTGCAAGGATGTACAACATACAATAAGTGCGTACATTAAGTGCCAGGACGTACAACATACAATAAGTGCGTAAAAGGCGGGGGAGGCTATGCAGAGTCCAGGTGAACTCTGAACAAGTGAGTCTAGAATCTTTTCCGGAAGCTGGTCACTCACTCTCTATTGGACACTCTCTCTTCCTCTCATGTTCTGCTTGCCCATCTCTCCATTTCTCTCTCCAGGTCTCAGCAGCTGGTTAGGTTTTGCAGCAGAAGTTTATCACCTACTCTTTCTCTCCCTGTTCTATTCTTTATACCAATTTCCCCATTTCTATTCAGTCTAGTGAGAGATGTGTGTCAGCTTCAGGTGTGTCAGCTTCAAGACTCCCCCCCCATTCATCACCCCCATAGTGTGTTAGTCTGCTACCTGGGGTGATGAGGCTGCAGACGGTTAATACAGCCCTGACAATAAACATAACATAACAAGAAGGTTCAAGTGGGTGGGTGACCATGCGGAAATAAGCTTATTGCATTGAATAATCACCAAACTGATTTCAATGATGGTTCACACAATTTGTTCTTAAAGGGACCAGGACATTGTGTATGTATCGACTATATATTCTATTTAATAACATCACAAATATAAATTATACCAGATATTTTTCTGAGGACTATCGTGCGTTAAATTCCTGGAAGCTACACCGGCCAGTAAGAGTCGATTCCAAAAAAGATATGTTGTGTGTCCATGTCCATTTCAGATCAGTCAGAGAAGTCGAATACCTTATGACGAACAAAATGTATGACGTTCTTGCTTATTATACTGAAGGTCAGAATCCAAACGCTTTACTCTGTATCCTAGCCTTTTATTGCTAGATATTCAAAGATTAAAAGTATCCTTGAAATTGGGTGTCGAAAACAAAGCTTATGGGTAACCTTGTCTTGTGGAGTATTTTGACAGTATTTGACTTGACTTGAATACTACTTGGCAGAAAATGAATTTAGCTTCATATTTCCAATGCCATCGGTTTGATATATGTTTATATGTAAAGGATCAGGCATGGTTCATTGTATTTTTCCTATTTCCGTTGTCCCCATTGAAACATCCAAAGTGATAATGTTCAATTGCAGACAGTTAGTGCAGTACAAGTCTGACACTAAACTTTATCTATGATTGATTGTTTGCACTGACCAGTAAAAAGTTGACATGTCAGCGCGTAAAATGGGCGTGCTTGGGCCAAGGTTTGTGTGAACTGTGTGAGTTGTTATGAGGCTGTAAAGCAGAACCAGACAGCAGGAAGGAGCCAGGGTGCTTTAGGAGGAGGGATGGAGAAGATCATAGAAAGGAGGCAAATATGGAGGGATGGAAGATGAGGGACAGAGGAAAGTGGGGTTGGAGAGCCAGAGAAATTGGAGATGTGGGAAAGTGAGGGCAATAGGGGTGAAATCTGAAGGAATAAAGGAGTGTGGGTGAAGGGATAGAGTAAAAGAAAGAGTTAGTGGAATGATGGATACACAGAGACAGAGAACACAGTGGCAGAAGGGGAGCACCAGGAGCTGTCAGTAAAGAGATTGAGGAGTGTGAATGGGGAGGTGGATAAGAGAGTGGGAGATGAAGGAGAGGACAGCATCGGCAGGCAGACTAACAAGGCCAGGAGCTCATGCAACTCTGCTCTGTTCTTTTATGTACTGTAGAATAAAAAAATATAGATGACCCAGCAACAATGGTGAGTTTCCAGAGCTTTAGTGAAAATAAAATTTTCTGGTTACATTTCATGTTGTATAAAGCAAAATCGAACTTCAATATCCCATGCATAGAGAATTAAACGGGGTTTAAGTTCCAGGATAATGATCAATAGAATTTGCAGTTTAAAAGAACCGATTAGATTATTAACCGACTTTTGATATTGTGTGTCTTCATTCAAAAATTGCTGTTGCTAATTAATATAAGTCCACATCATTATTGTATACAAGATCCTAAGTATTTGGGCAGGCCAATCCAATCCAATTAACTTTGACTTTTGCCCATAACTTGATCTACACATAATGTAGATTTTGTATCGAATTGGACTTACTTTATTTTGTCAGTTATAATATTACCATGTAATATACTTATTGCTTTCTAGTATATTTATCTTTATATATTTTTTTATTTTTGTCGACCAATTCTTATCTTAAATAATATTATGCTCTAAATAAGTAGTTGCTGGTAGCTTGTCAGGATTTCAGTGCCCAGGCTTCCTCTGTGTGTTTCTGTGCTTCTGACAATAAAAGTCTGAACTTGAACTTGAACCACCTCTGCTCTTCTGGGAGGTCAGTCTCTCTTCTGGCTGCTCCTTTTCTTCTTCTCTTCCTCTTTGTCTTTTCTGTCCAGGCACTTGGCTACAGGCTGTGTTTACTGCTCTAAGGCACATATACAGAATAAGGCACATATCTAGGAGGTGTGTGTGTGTGTGTGTGTGTGTGTGTGTGTGTGTGTGTGTGTGTGTGTGTGTGTGTGTGTGTGTGTGTGT